>VBVR01002236.1:0-24053 GCA_011638315.1 Tetramorium parvispinum
TGTCTAGTTATCCCACTCTTATCACCAAACATGTTAAAATTTGTAGTGAATTTTACGGTAAAATATAATAAAATATAATAAAATATAACGAAAAATTCTCTCCGTGTATAAAGGTATCGGGAATATAGAAATTTCGCGAGACAGATAAAAACTCCTCGAATCGTTAAATTAAATTAAAGGTTGAAAAAACCTTACGATAGTAATTTAATATCCTATTATTGAAGCTCAATTTTCAAAATTCTATAATTTTCAATATTATATTATATATCTTTGTAGCTAGGTCATTCGTTTTTATTAAAAATCGAGAATTTATTCTGGACTATATTTTCCAATGGCAACTGTCGGTTACTGTCTTCATTTGTAAAATATAGTTGAAAGTTTTATGTTGTATAAAGATAGCTAGTTTAATAAAAAGTGTAGCTAATTGCCTACATAAAAATGACCATTGCTATAAAATATAATTGTTTATACAGATTTGCTCTGGTTTGCTTTTCAAATATAAAAATATTGTCCCATTTATTTTCTTGAAATATAGGTATATGTTTTATAGCTTTGGTTTGAATTGTTTTAAAAATTATTAATCGTTTTTACAAACTGGATTGCTTCATAAAACATGGAAAACTAAAAAGCAAAGAACTTCAAACACGGTTTATTTACATTTTAGAAAAATAATGGTGAACTCTTTTAATTTTTCATGCAAACGTACAATATCAAAGAGGAATGAATAATTATTTAGTTATCGGATTCGCCTATAACTCGCTTACAAATTAGAAAAGACCTATTAGAATAATGCTTTACTATCTTCGTAAAGAAAGTATCATTTTAATTAAATTAACAGATATAGTTGCAGAGTTTTGAGCTTTCTTTGTATTCTTATGTTTTCTCTGCAGCTTTTGTCTTAATACATAGACATGCTTTTGACACAACTTGCGGGATCGCGTGTACGCGCGCGGTACGACCGTTGATACGCGCCATTCACAAGCGTCCTTTAGACGAATCGCCATTCATCCTGGCCCATTCATCGGCCGACCGACCCCAAGCGTGGCGACGGCGATGCGGCACGGAGGCAGTCGGAAGTCGCGCGATTTAGAACGCTGATATTCGCCTGTGCGCGCGCGTGTAATCCGCTTAGATCCAATCGCTGGGCATCGTTAATACGAAACGTCCGATCGGGACTTCCTTTGTACCTTAATCGTCGTCAATTTGTAATCGCATGCGGCGCGAAAGCTCTTATCAACTGGGCGAAGAATGCTTCTATGAAATTTAGAAACTAGCACAGGATGGAGACATTGATTCGCATTATATGTAATTTTAAGGCAGACTATGAATCTTCTTACAATTAGCCAAATAAATGGATATTATTTTTATAAATAGTTTCTAATTTTTTATTAAAAAGAGATTACTTGAGAATATCTTGTATTACAATTTAAGTTTTAATTGATATCAACATATTAATAATTATTAATTAATATTAATTATTAAGGATCATTATACATTAACAATTTTACAAAGGAATATTTTTTGTTTTATTATTATAATTTTAGAATCACTAATATGACATAACTTCATAACTTACAATTAGCAATATGAATCCATTCAAT
This sequence comes from Tetramorium parvispinum, assembly GCA_011638315.1. Lineage (NCBI taxonomy): Eukaryota > Metazoa > Arthropoda > Insecta > Hymenoptera > Formicidae > Tetramorium > Tetramorium parvispinum. Next base: position 1,602 of record VBVR01002236.1, read on the forward strand.
ATTAATTTGAGAGACTGACATCTCGGCATCCGTTTGGGCTGAGATAAATTCTAGAAGTTATTTTAACCTTGACTATGTGCATATTTTTAGTCGTCCATGTTTTGGGCGCATTAATCGTTACTGGGAATGGTTACGCAAAGTGATGTAGAATTTTATGACACTTGTTTTTATTAAGCTGACCTAATACTATTTCCGTTTTATGAGAACCATATTGCTGTCAGTATGTCGTATTAAACACGACATAAAGAATTGGGAAGTTTTATTTATTCGATTTCCTTTATTACAGAACGTAAACTATATTAACTAGTTCAAATACAAGCAATTATATTTTCCTAAAAGTTACATTCAATAATACATATACATATATTATAACATTTTCATATTCTTACAATATTATCATTTAAAAAAAAGGAAACGAGTGAGAAAATAGTTGGAAGAAATAGAGAGAAAGATTATTTGAACAATTTCAAAATAATATATTGTAAAAGTAATAACTACAATGAATCATAAAAATTTGCATGTTATTAAAATTAAAGAACTTTGCAAAATTTATTTTGGAAAGTTATGCCTTGGAAGCTTGTTTAAATTTTGAGATTTTATTTTACAGAGAAAAAACAATGAACTATTTTACTCGCAAGATGTGAAAATATTATAATAAAATGTCTCCATTTATAATTATTATTGTACATTTGCTATTACGTAAAAAATTTTCTCAAATTTCATAATTTCATCGCAACTTCTTATGTTGGATAAACTTTTTATTGCTTATTACGCGAAAATTGTAGTCGATACTACATTATTTTTTAAACTTTTATCTCGAAAAAAAAGCTGAGTTGAAGCTTATCTATTCCTCTGAAAATTCAAGAGAGTGCATTTTCTTCACCGATTTAGTCTTTCGGAGTCTGTGGGATACGGATTCTTCCCAGACATCGTCGTTCCTAGCAGCGGACGTAGATTAATCTTCCGCAACGCGGCGGTGTTTTCCTTGGCAGTAGGGCCACGCCGCGCGCGGGAACGCGCCCGAGGTTTAAAGATGAATTTCGCAAATTCCGTCGTAGCTGCGGCACTTTTAAAGCCGCCAAGAAAAACATCAATACAAACGCGACGTTATTGCTTTCTCGTCATACAGTGGCGCGCCCATAAACGGATAAAACTTGCATATTTTTTTAAGATATGTCTGAACGAGGTACTTAGCGCAATGATTAATCAATCCTTTGTCAAAATTTGTTTTAGAAAAAATGAAACAATGAAATTGAAGGCTAATATGAGTGTCAGCAATTTTCCAAGTTAATGACACATTTTTAAAGTTTAATGTTATATTTTCTATTTTTCAAAATGGAAATAATTTAAACTTGATCTCTCCCTCTCTCTCTCTCTCTCTCTCTCTCTCTCTCTCTTTCTCTCATTCACTCATTCACTCATTCAATATATTATATTCTTATCGTCCAAAACATAACTCCAAACGTCCAAACAAAAGATTGTTCCACTCGTAAAACCTTTCTTAGCTACTTATGTGTTAATTTATTCTCGTGCGCTCTCTATTTTACATTGGATATACGTGCACACAATATTCGCCATATTCGCGGTGCAGCTGATCCTTCTGCATTTCACGCTCAATCTGACCGAGCACATGTAGGCGTCTGAAGGTATTTGCGGCGCGAGACGTGTACCGGTGTTCGTCAACGTAAATCCAGAGTTCGTGAGGAAAGATTTCCTGGAAGCCGGCGGGATAAGGAAAGAAAACGGAGATTGGGAAAGAGAGAGAGAGGCGGAGCGAGATGCGAACCGGTATATTTCTCTCCACGCTCGCTTCATTCAGGTATTCGCGGAATAATGAGATTATATTGCAGCAGCCGTTCTAAAATAAACTTGCAAGTGCAAGTCCGCTGCCTCGGAAACTGGGACGCGCGTACAATACTCACTCGTGGAATATTTTAATACCTTCATTTGGCTAGACAGAGAAAAGGATAGCCGCGAGAAATCCTAGGATTAAATTGGAGAAAAGGGCACGCAATATACGAACATGTTTTATAATTCAACCGACCTTTGGCTTCTGCTTTGTATTATTTTTTTTTCTCTCGAGAAAGATCCAAGTTTGTCAAGTTTCGTGTTTTTTTTTTATTTTTAAGCCACACGTGTTAAGGCCACTCTTTTCACGTTAAAGTTAGGACGTGTGTAGCCGACAGGATATATAATACGTTTGAAAACCGTCCAGAATCTTCTTCGGGCTTTTCTCATAAATCCGACATCGCCTTCCGCCCGTAGGAAGCAGAACAGGAGATTGCTTCGAAATCAATTTACTTTGACGTAATTCATCTCCGCGGTCTGTTTGAAAGGGTCAGAACCACCTCTTGTCTCGAAACTAAAAGCCGGCCAGCTATCAGCGCTATCGTGCTTAATAATATTTAATAAAATGAAATGAAAATATATTAAAATTAACGATTTCGAAAAGTTCGAATTTAAAACACAGTTTGTATGTGCAAGTTGGATTCTGTGTGAATATAAAACCTAAATATATAAAATATAGGAGATTTAAAATGTTGAATAAATCCTCTTTATTTCTAAATTAAATACGTTTGCCATCAAAATGTGTAATTAAAGATCATAAGAATTGGTTTTTGCTGCATTGAAAGCGATTCGGGTCGCGGTGAATTGTGAAAATTCGTGTAAAATACATTCATGTGAAAATGTATGTTCATGCAATCAAAAACACAAGGGAGAAGGATAACATCGCGATTATATATCGCAACATCGAATTTTCTGCGAAACAGACGAGTTGCGCGAGAAATCAAATATTTTCCGGATACGTTGCTGCACCCTGGATCACGCTTGCATATATTGCGGCACGCGGCGCACGTAGCACCACCCAGGAAAATCCAATTTTCATGGGCCGAAATAAACCTTTATCGAATATCGTGGTCACGCGTGGAAATGTGCGACGTGTGGCTCGCCGTTTCGACATTTGCGGCGAAATTTCTAACGTAGTATATTCCCGCGTCCACGCTCGTGGTATTATTGCATAATTACGTGATCCTCATGGGCGCGGAGGCACGAGCGGTGTAACAATATAAACGCGGAATTTGTGCTCCGCATATACTCCCGCCTGGTATAATAAGACGATTGTAAAGCGCGCGTGGCATGAAAGGTACTATCTCGTAAAGCTTATAAAGTACCGGAACAATTCCGTACTTAAGCTTATTACCAGTCAAGAGACTGCTAGTCGGAAATCCCAATGAATTATTGATTCTTAAATTTGCGTTCTTTGAGTTAATTTTTCTTTTTTTTATCTTTAAGAATGAAAACTAAAATTTATCAACGTATATAAATATAATAGAGAATTGTGTGACTGCGACAGAAATTTACAATAAATGTTGCGACTGACTCCTATTGCAATTTATTTTTCTTGGCAAAAGATTGCGAAAATAATGTTATAAATCAGTCCAAAAATTTTATAGGAATTTCTCGTGTGTATTGTAACATCAAATGTACTGTACCTTTACACATATATCACGTGCAATTGATAAGCTACATCCAAAAACATATACTATCATAGCTATCTTTAGATCTACTGAATTCTCTGAATGCAATCTCGTCACGTTTGCACATGGTGCAATACGTCAGCGACGCTACATAGCAATAGACATGAAACATCAATTCCCATGACGAATTCTCATAGTTTATACCATCTACGCTATACGGTCGAGAACCACGTGCGAGCGTGAGCAGCAAAGAAGTAGAAAATGTGGAATGACAAATATAATATTTATTTTAGGATTTAATTATTCTTTTTTTTATACATTTATATCATTATAATTAAAACAATTATTTAAAAAGCTCTACAAGACGTAGACGGAAATAAATTGCATTAATGTTTGAATATATGATAGTTTGAAGTATATCATAAGCTATTAAAATAAAAATATTTAACGTGGTTATATTAACATATGTAACATAATATTAAAGCACGCGCGCGATTAAAATGTATTTTAAGGGGTTATGCCTATTTAACCTCTTAAGAAATTTTAATTCTATATAATTAATAAAACCAAAAAAGGCAAAATCTTCATTTTTGCTCAGTAAAATAGAATAATTAACTTAAGTTTAATAATTTTCTATAATAATAATTCCTAATAATAGTTCAAATTTAATCATTTGAATCTAATTAAATAATTATATGTAATAATCAAAGCTACTAATTAACTCTAATAATAATTAATTAATAATTTCGTATCTTTATAAATCTAAAAAACTAACTTGTTCCTCTCTTTTAATTTAGTCTTTTTAAATTTCATCATTTTAATGGTATGTCATTGGTATGAGTAAAATGTGAATTATTTTAGTTATGTAACGATATTATAACTGTCGCACCTTTCTCATTCTCCTATAACGCGTCTCTCAGTCAACCCTCGGTCGATGTCAACGACGGCATTGATGCGGTTATCCGGAACGTGACATCGGATTTACTTTGCCCGATTGCTGATTGGGATATTCGATGCGTCGCGGGATGTAACGGCGGAGAACAATCGCGCGTGATCGGTTTCTCCGAACCGCGTTTTGGCCGATCGATGCGACCGCTCGACCTTACGGCATGGTCGCGGTCGATCTGCCGGAGCGATTGGCTCAGGCGGATTGGCGCGGGTTAATCGACACAAAGGACGTTTCGTTAGTAGGGAATTAAACGGATTATGGTCTCAATCGCCCGCCATCGCGATCGATCCGCATTTGCGAACGCGGTCAGCCGTCCCGTCCCATCCCGTCCCGTGCCGTGCTGTTACGATGCCGTCCGGTTTCCGTTTCCTCCTGCTTCCGCGTATCCGTAATACAGCTCGATGGCTCGATACATCCCGTCGGCGAGGAAATCCCCGCGAGTGAACTGTCCGATCGAGTGCGCAAACTTCACCGCGAAGATCGGGAGATTTCCCGCGAACTTGCAAGCGGCTTTATTCGGCTTTAGTCATCCGCTCCTGAAGCAGGAAGTTCTCGGGTCTATTCGTGCGTCTCGCAAATTCTCGAATCATGATTCAAGATCTAAACTACAAGCAAGTGACGTCATTTCGGATTACTTGTTACGATAAGTACATACGTCGTGCATCCAACTATAAATTCTCTCTTGTAACGCGCGTTCAATTTTTGCTTCTAAGGGGATCCTGTAAGCCGTCCGCAGAACTGAATTTTTGTAAAATTTTGTAAAAAGATTTTTTCGTATTACTTTCATAGATTTGGAAATCCTTTTAGAAAATGAAAGTGTAGACATTAATATGTGTCTGCTCGGTATTTATTCTAAAATAAAAAATATTTTTTTTTAAATAAATATTATCGAGTAGACACATATTAATGTCTATACTTTTATTCTCTAAAAGGATTTCCAAATCTATGAAAGTAATACGAAGAAATCCTTTTACAAAATTTTACAAAAATTCAGTTCCGCGGACGGCTACAGGATCCTCTTAAACTCGTAGTGTCAAATTATACTCAATTTGAGCCATTTTTAACTGTTCCATAGGTCGCCACTGTTCCTACTCAATATTTCATTAATTTTGACTAAAAAGTAAAATTTTGTCTAACATGGAAGTTAAATTAGATAAATTAACAACATATTGAGTAAGGCTTACTCAGTATGTCGCTAATTTTATCTCATTGTTCTATAGCGAATTCGATTGGTCGCATTAGTGCGCACTCAGTGCACATTAAAACCGTTGTACATAAATTGACGTAAGGGTGAATGCTTAATATAAATATATAGAAACATATTAAAAATCGAAATCTTTAATTCACCTTATCGTGTTAATGTACAATTTCTTTTTTTAATATTTATTGGACATTTTATTATTCACGATTTATTTCAATTTCACATTCAGTGTACAACGGGTTTCATGCGCACTGAGTGCGCACTAGTGCGACCAATTGAATTCGCTATTAGTCAAATTAACTGAATATTCAGTAGGGACAGTGGCAACCCGTAGGAGTTTACAATGAGGAGAAGCAATTTAGTTGTTGCTTCTAAATATTTTAATTCGCCGAGAAAGAGAGGAAGAGAGAAAGAGAGAGAGAGAGAGAGACATTGTCAGTGGCGACGACGGAGGGAAAGCAGAAGATATTTCTCGACCAAACAAACGCGCTTCGCAGTGCGGGAGATCGCGGCCACGCCCTGTCTTCTTCTTTTGCCGCTGTTGGCCTTCCTTCGACTCTTCGGGACCGAATGTACAAACGAACGAAAGACGCGGCGAAAGGAAGTGGAGAGTGCGTGTGTCCGCTCGCACATGTACGCCCGCACACAAATATATATGTGCGTGTGAGGACCGCAGACGTAGCGGCCGAAGTCCGGAGAGGGCCAAGGGCGCCTCTCTCGAAGAAACTGACGAGTCCTCTGCCCGCTGAGAAAATCCTCCACCTGAAAGTAGGAGGCGGTTTAGCGTAAAAGGACCATCACGATGTTACGTACGCGTGTATGTGTGTGTATGCGTTCGAGAGAAAGAGAGAGAAGAGCGTTGAGTGGAGGATCGAGCGGGAGAAAAAGGACGAGGGTGCACCGTCGTTTCTGGACAACGACCGATTCATCGCTCCATCTCTCTCCGTTTTCCTTCTCTTCGAGTATTCTGACCCTTTCTTCCCTCTCTCGCTCTCGCTTCTCCATGCGCACATCATTTATTAGAATGAAAACGTCATTACCAATTTGGCCGTAACTAATGCACCGGTCGCGCAGCCACTTAGGGATGGTCATACGACCGGGTAACCAATGCGAGCTCGGAGACGAAGAGAATCGTCAGAATCATCGTTAGGACGTCACGGAGCGATAAAGGAAGGAAGATAGCCCACGCCAATGCGATGCCTTCTCACCGCCAGATCGCATTGTGCGATGGGTGTGATTTTGGGCTTAGGATGAGTAGTAGAAGATGGGATCTAGGAATTGGTACCTTGGGGAGGGAATAGAACCTCGCTCAAGGGTCATTTAGACTCGTCTTGATACATAAAATATACATGTAGCGAATATATATGGCAATATCTCTCACTTTTTTTCTCATGGCATATAAGAAGTATTTAATTATATTTAATTATATTTGATCCGAAAAGTATTCGCCATTACCGTTAACGTACGGTGCGTGTGATGTAACGGCTAACTTTTATAAGGAGAGTAACAAGTTCTGGCTCGTTAGAGTTTGTTATGTCATGCTTGTTCTCTGACAGCTACTTCTTAGTAAATCATTATGTCACCTAATTCCTCGTCACTCAGCGCAATCGAACTTCTTATTATTCTCATCGCGCGCTACTGTTTGTCGGATTATAGCAACCCGAACAATCATCATTTTGCACTAATCTCCCTTCCATTCAAAGCGTTGATAAATCAACGATTCAATCGACTTTCCTCTCCATACTACCGGTTCGAGGGCGACATTTCGATATTCGATGATGGTATGTCAGATTGTTTACGATCTTTCCGCGACGCTGCCTCTTCGGTGTTTGCGATTTAATCGCTTGCAGCGAATTTGCATTTAATCGACATATTAACTCCTATATGCCATAAAATATTAGAAGCCAGTGGGATAGGCCAGGTAGAATATCTCTCTGCAACGTATGATCGCTCGGATAGCGATTCTTGTTGCTCCGCAACGACCTTCACGCCGCGCAATAGTCATTTTTCACGTAATTGTTGTTTCTGCAGTGAACCGTGACACATAGTTAACTGCGTCTAGGTATATCGTGCGTATTACGACGCGTTTATAGTTTCATTCTGATACACATTTTACTGTATATTCCACTTTCCTTGCGATTGGAGAGGTATATCAAGGTTCGAGGTCGTATGTTCGCGCGGGCATATCGTTTTTGTCATGCATAACTGGTCGATATCCTGTTGATATATCAAAATTCTTTTCGTGCTACGCTCTGTATAATCGCTTAACATTTTACGCGTCAGATAAATATAGGAAAATTTTTTTGGATCCCGTGTGTATCACACATAGTCTTATCTTTCGAATAAATTAAATACCTGTAGGATAAAAAATATCTTAATGGCAAGTTTAATTTTAAATTAGAAAATATTTAAATTATCATATCTACCGTAGATCTTCTAAATATATTTTATTAGATAAAAAATCTATAGAGATTTTATAATATAGGGAAAATTGTTTTAACATGTTATGGAAATGATATTTTTTTGGATGGAAATCATTATTACAGTTTTGAAAGTTATATATAAGATTTCTTTATACATTCAATTCTATAACTAGAATTTAATGTTTATATAGTTGAACATTTTCTCATCGATTTCGATGTTACACGAAGGGCGATTTCAGCGATTTCCGAGCTGTAATGGCGACTGAATCGAATTCCGCGGTCTATTTCCCGGAACGGGCGAGATGCACGAGTCCGAGAGGCGGGTTTTCGCGGCGAAGAATTTCATTGAACAGTTCTTTGCTCTAGGCCGTGATCCGTCGCGGCCGTAATAGGCAGGGAAATGCCTGCAGGATGTGACGGGATATGGCAAGTGGAGCTGTTCAATTCGCTGAACTGGTCCGGCCTATGCTACCGCGGAATCGGTCGCAGCTGACACGTTGAATGCCTAAGTCGGCGTTTTTCCAGACATGAGTCTGCGCCGAGTGCCATCGAGTCAACAACCCCTTGACGTGTCCCTGATGCCCTAAGTCCGGTGACAACGCGTGTAATCAGTAATACGCACATATTTATCACAGAGCAACCGGATTTAAGATCATAAATAATGATGGGATTGGACGTGATTATCACAATTAATGATCAATATGTATAGGAATTCTATTAATCAATCTATCAATATGTATAGGAATTCTATTAATTAACGAAAGTTTTCTAACAAAGATGAGTAGATACTATTCAAAATCAGATAAGAGAAAAAGAGAGAGAGAGAGAGAGAGAGAGAGAGAGAGAGAGATTTATATATCCTGCACATAATATTTTACATCGAGGCTAGAAACTTACCCGACAAACATTCCGCTACAAGTATTTACAGAAAACTTTCGTGGCGATCTTGATTTCAATTCTGGCACGGCAAATTGTCGAGGCTCACGCTGACGTATGTATATATCGCGATGCACACGAGACTTCGTGACCACAAATATTATCTTGACTGCTGGAATGGCGCTTTAAGGAAGTAAACAAGCTGCATCTGTATTCGAATATCAACTTGTTTAATTTTTATTTTCAAATTTCTTTAATCAACTTTTAAATACTTTATCCTATTTTTTAAATCAAATTGCAGAATGATATAAAAAAGAAATGATTAATAATTTCAGAATAATATAACGAGTTTTAAAAATTTTGTAAAAAGTTTGACATGATGTGAGATTGTATTAATAATTAAATTTCTATATTTAATAAATACTTCGCTATTTAGAGATATTTATTGAATAACTGGTATACATCTCATTTCTCCCGCGCGTTACTTCCTGCGTGTGCATAAATCAGATGATGAAAAGTCTCGAATGATTCAAATTACTTACGATAAGCTAGAGAATTCATTTCGGCGGAGCTAAAGTTCTTCTTGTTTGGAGGTCAGAACACGGTTGATAACCGATAGCAGTCAATGAAATTCCGCAATCGAGACTGAAGGATCACAAATTGGCAAAGAGATCGGTCCCGCATTCCTGCAGTCGTGTGCAGTGTATTGGCGAAAGGCGCTCTCGTTTAACTCACGAAATGGAAAGGGGCACACCTATAGCACAAGCATATCGTGTAACGAGAGGTCTGGAGGATCCACACGCGAGAAGTTCATTCATAGAATGAATATCAAGTTTACGATTGTAGATGCGATATAGATATTACTTGACTAAACTATGAATATCATCTGCACAATTAATATAATTTAAGAATTATATTATTTAATCATTTGACATTATATGTTACACTAACTGACTATAATTTATTTGATTTCAGGATTCTGTCGTATATATGTCTCAACGTCAGTAAATTCAACACGATGCCAGCGCTTCAGAGATATCAATGCCGGAGACATCGACGCCGGAGACAGCAGTGTCAGAGACATCAACGCCGGAGACATCAATGCTCCTCTTTGGACGCGTTAAGTTAGGATTAATCCAACTTCGTACTTGAGTGATTAATTTGATAGTCAGCAAGCAAGCGCCAAACACATATCACTCGTCGAGAAGCATCGGGCTACCGGTGTACATCATTGTTTTTTTAGACATGCCTCGCGTGTATCTACGTTGCAAATCAGTTCCATAAATAGCGTCGCTCCGCGCGACGTTAAAATCAGCCGGGTACATCGATGTACACGGGACGTATGCGCTATATATCAGACGCGACTTGAAATTCGAAGTGACTCTGATTTTTCCTAATAAACCTGTACTCGGTTGGCTACCGATGCACGCTAAACACGACGCTGCATGTGTTCCACGGCTGCCTCGGAGCCGGGTGTCAGACGCGCTCTCGATCGCCTGCATCCTATCGGTAGTGGTGGTTCCATGCTGGTAGTGGTAACGGCCACCGTTCGTTGTGTGCCGACCGCGACATCACGTGCGTGCACACGCCGCACGTGTGCGTGCACGCGTACGTGCAAGGCGGCGCCGCCGCGTTGCTCGGCGCGGCGCGGCGCGGCGGTTTAGCGCACACATGCACGAGGCAAGGTGAAAGAATGTCAAATGATGATTGGTCATTGCGGTGGCCAATGGGTCCCCGACTTCTCGTCCGGTAGGTAGGCTCTCGCCGTTGCACGTAGCGGCGCCGCCTCCTGGTGCAGCTAGCTATCAAGGCGTATAAAGCCGCGTCGCGTCGCGATTTAAGCCCGCCGCCCGTAATCGGCACCCGCATTGCCACGAGGGAACCCGATGAGACCGAGGCTCTCTTCCTTCTCTTCTCTTCTCATCCTTTTCATCATCATCATCTTCTTCTTCTTCTTCTTCTCCTCCCCCTCCTCCTCCTCCTCCTCCTCCTCGTCTTCTTCGGCGACTGCCGCCGCTTCCTCCCTTCACGCTTCTTCGTGACTCCGTGATGCACACACTGCCGCGCCGCGCCGGTTCGGCGATGAGCCGATGGCCCTTTTTTTGTCGCGCTGCGGTCGGGATTAAATGCACTTAGTGTTCTCATCCTCTCGATATTCGACGGAGACGCCGCTACGATTTTTTATCAATCCTTCGTTTGCTTGCAATCATTTTGGAAGATGCAAACACTAACCGTTGTCTGGCAATTTTCTTTAAACGATAAATTTTAGAAATTACTTAAAAAAATGGACTTGTAGGAAAATTCTGCACGTAAATTTTTCGAATTTTTCAAGGAACATTATTTACAGGAATATCTATTAAAAGTTAGAAAAATGCATTTAGAAAATGCATATTAATTTTTTAAGGATTAAAATTTCTCGCGCGCTTGCACGCGTGAAAGTTGGTGCATTCATATGTGCATGTGCATAAATGTTGATTAGATTAGAGAATAATTATGTTATCAAAACTGTTTCAAGTTATATATAATAGATTTTTTCCATGTTTATTTTACTTAATAAGATAAACAAGCTGTCCACACAAACTTTCCCGAATTTATATCCGTCAAGAGTAGAATAATTTAAATTAATGATACGATGTAATGATATCAAGATGCAAAACGCGTTATCACACGCAGGAATATAAAGCTGTCATCATAATTATTATCATTGCGTCATTAAAAGACCCGCAAACATGCTATGCTGCTTTATACAGCAAATTCAACAGGTTTAACATTACTTTTCTTTTCCATTTTATTAATATTTAAGAAGCAATTCTAAAGATGTTTGTTTTTCTTTTTATGCATATTTAAATTATAAATATTATAAATTACAATTTTCCATAAGACAAATTTATTCGTTAGTCTATATATGTATATTCAATTTTATATTTCGATTGCATTTTTATCTTATTTTTCATTATCATATTCACATTATCATGATGAATATGTTTACTGAACAAAAAATATTTTTTAGCAAAGTAATGAAATATTGTTACATAAAATTAGTCTCTATCAAACTTTATCTTTCAGATGCTCATCAGTCATCATGACCAGTCAAACTGTCGGCTGCTTCCTGTTGCGACATGGCTCGTCCTTGTCATGAGTATCGCTACATGAGTATTTACTCAGTCTCGACTCTCCTTAGTACCGTTAATGCGATATCAACCTACCTACTGTACCAATTGATAGCCGACAATGCACAGTTCCGACGTTCCCGTTCATTGGCACAATTTTAAATAAAATTGCATTGCAAAATATCATAGAACTCATACAACATTTAAATAAGAAAATCACACTTTCTTGAATTCTAAGTATTCAAATTATCCAATCATTCTTATCATAGTTATTAAAATTTTAGAATTCTTGAAATATTAAGAAAAAAAAATTAATGAGATTAAATACATTAAATTCATTAGCTTTAATATATACATTCACAATGTCGAGTTAGAAAAACTTCTCACGATTCCGGCCTCTATAGTAACAATATCTCAGTCGGCACAATGAATTCGAAATTCCTTTGGTAGACCAATGTGCATTTCAAATAATAATGTTCTTTTACGCATTCTAGCTATAAGATAAAGGATGCCGAATTCAAAGTATCAATATATCCTGCTGTATTACTCTGATGCATCAACGTAGACTTTGCTTGTTTTTCGGTCGCATTTACGTGACTTGTATTCGATATAATCCGTATGAACAAGTTGGAGAAGTACGATCGAAACATGCAAATTTTAGTATGTGCAATGATATATGAAAAGATATCGTACAATGTAAATAACATATGCTATTAACACATATAAATCGAATTTTAATTTTCTTTTATCAGAAGGATTATAAATATCACTATATTATTAAGAGATTTAGAATCGCTTACCAGAACCGGACATGTTCACCTGCTTTACCGCATTAATTATTTATCGTTTAATCAATGATGCGTGAAACTGTCACATCCGCATGAAAAAGGCGGATTTATTGATTCTAATTCTAAATTCTCCATAACTGTCGGGAAATCAAGCAGTTACCTCTACAAAATAAATAAAAGATATATCGTATTTCTTTGCGTTCAAGTCGATTTAACGGCTCGCCGAACGTGGAAGCTCGAGAGACGCGTAATACCATTTGCATTATGCACGGCCGCTTTATCGCTTTTCACGACGTATTTCCACCGGTCGACCGTATAAATTCCGCGATAGAATCTCGACAAATGAAATTACAGGGCGGACCCCCGTTAGGTCACGCAACAGTGTAAGTCGCAACAGTATCGCCGAACGTCATCGCGTTAGTTTGCGCCGATGAAAGCGCGAACGCGAGACGGAGGGGAGGGTATGCGATAAACATCGACGATAAAAATAAATGACTCGCGAAGGAACGAAGGGGCGATTGGTGACAAGATTGATCTTACGACAACGATAGATTGTATCGTGCATATGAGATCTATTTATGCGACACGCCACGTGGTCGTCTTTCACCGCGATGTCGCAACGCGATTTTAACGCCGGCACTCCATGCGGATATGTTTATTTATTTATTTACGTAGTGCTCTTTGCGCGTTTGCGACCGTCGTAAAATCGTTCGATCTTTCTGGCTGCGCGATATACAAAGCTGCAGCGCGATTAAGGGAAGGAGGGCGAAATAGAAATATGAGATTGGGAGAAAATCGAGATATCTCCAGCGTCTCGAAAAACAATGATTTAGAATCGACCGATAACTGACTAATTGCTTATAATCTTGCCCGTGCACGCGATCACGGCTGTGGTGTTATCTGGACGAGTTGTAGCATTGGTCATTGCGTTATCAGTCGTAATTACCTATAATATTGCGTAACGTATCTTTTATGCGACGCGACAGAGTATATCACCTTAGCATTTTTAAGATGTAATTAATTTGAAATATTGTACGGTGTCTGCGTCACAAAGAAAGAAATGGCATTGCAGGTTTAATAATACCATAAAATCCTAGTTAGATAGTATATGTATAAAGATATATATATATATTTCTAATTATCATTGCGTATACTATAATTATTATAATACGATGGAATATTTTTTGAACTGACTATAAACTTGCTTTATACTAAGGATTTATAAATTACTTAAGAATTTAAAAATTTGGACGTGAATCTTTGTGCGTTATTAACATTGCACAAATATACACGGGTAAAAATATCCACGCGTCGTTCGCGCGTTATGTCTGTATATGACATCGTAAAATCTGGCGCGATAGATAACGCCATACGCAGCTCTCTCGTCAACGGCATCAGGGCGGATTAAGGGACGGATGTGAGAGTATGGAAAAGAGGAAAAAGAGAGAAGATCGCGCGGGTATACGCCGTTGATAGAACGTCGACGAGCATGTCCCTATGCGCTACGGTCATTCGGGGATCGGAGCAGATAAATAATTACCGATAGCCCACTCCGTCGCGAACGCCGCGCGTCGTATACGCCGTCATTCTCGGACGAGAGCCATTATGCCGTCGACCGCGCGATAGCAACATTATACGAGGCCGTATACATCAGCATTCAGCCGACGCCTAAACGCATAAATTCCATCGCGGCGCGACGATCCGCCCGAGAGCGGACAAGCGGAATCGCGGCGGATCGTAACCGATCTTCAGTATCCCCTTCGTATCCTCCTCTAACTTCGCGGCTCCTTCGTCTCCCCGTTTCGCGGCCATCCTCGTCCACTCGTGAGCGGCTCCGCGGGTCAAGAGAGAGAATCCTTACGAGGCTGGTCCATGCCATTATCCTCCCCCCTCGGTTGAGCTAATTTATGAATGGATTATGAATGGACGCGTCTCTCTAATGGCCCCTTCTTACGGTGCGCGCCGCGCGAAACACGGCCGCAATAGAAAATCGGCTTACAGCCTACGGCTAAGAGAAGCCGAGGCAAGGTGAGCGCGCGTGACGCGACTGAAATTGGGCTCTCGATCGGCGCGGAGCGTTGCCTCCGCTTGGATTTACTGACGTCTTCTCGCAACGCCCGGCTTGAATGCCGCGCGCCGCGCCGTGCCGGCCCGGCATTACCTGTAATCTCGGTGCTTCGGGTGTTGTGGAGGAAAATGATTCAAGTATTACAACTACTACTGCTATCAAATTACAAATAGATTGATGCAATGAAACCCAGAGTCTTTAACCCGATATAATACCGCGTTGCCAATGAAAAAAAAAAAACTATAATTTGAAAGAATTATACATGCTTATTACACGCCAGCCTACATAGTTGAAGATTTATATAATTTTACGGTAAATTCCAGAAATCTACGTAATCCTTAATGTACGTGTCTGTGAAATACACATCAGATTATTGGAAATTTGGATTATCATAGATACCGATTGCAGAGATTGAAATATTGATAAGCTAACAAATAGGATAAGCTAGCAAATAGGATGAAAATCAGCTGCCCGATGTGAATGGCTGTAGCGAGATATTATCTATTATCACATGAATTAATAAATTCATAGTCAATACACGAAAAAAGTCATCGGACTACAGTTTTTTTTTTTTATTCTCGCGAGTCTAAAGTTATTTGGGCGCAGTATTGGGTGTGGTTCATTAGATTTCGCAAATAAACCGAGATTGCAGTAATGAGCCGTATCTGTAACGCTCACGTGGATTTTCGATAACTTCCGCGATACGCTAATTAAGGCGATGCCGGACACACGAGGAAGAGAACGTTTTACCGTGACTGTCAGGCACGAAACTGGACCGCCACGTGTTGCCTATTATTAATTGACCATTAAAGGAAACGGTTGGGAGAGACAACTGAAAGCCAATGATACGTATTGGCGACGGCGATAAGCGCGGGCCAGTTAAAGGGGGCAGAAAGTCGGCGGTAAATTGAGGTATTAAGGGGAACAATTACTTATTAGCGGCGCAAACCGGATTCGGCATTCGGTAAAAAATTGCCGTCCGCGTATCGATTAATGTTCGAGGACGATTGTGCGCAATGGACGCGGACGCGGAGAAAGGGTTACGAATGCATAAACGACCGGTAATCGGTCGTTACGGTATATCGGAGCTGCCGATAGTTCGACAATCCCGTGGAATTCATAATTGCCCCATTGACGCTCGGGGAATTTCTTGCGCGGCGCCCGATGACGCGCATAATGGAGCGACTCTAGCCGCTATCTCGCGATAGAATAATTTCTAAGCCGTTCGCAGCTTGGCTTGGATACCGCGGTCGTTAATGCCTCGTAGGCCTGACGGTCAATGGTCAATGGTCTCGTTGGTCGGTAACCCCCGTGCATCGCGAGAGAAAAATAGTGATTTATCAAACCTGCTTACAACTAGCAGTTAATTAATAATCCCATTGCGATACGGTGAGCAGTATGTAAATATCGTGAAATTTCCGTTGACATGTATAGTCACGTCTACGCCGAAAATGCCAAGATTGTATAATGACATGGAAAAAAGGCCAGACACCGAAAGATAAAATTATTCTTTTTTTCCACACTTATCTCTAACGCGCGTACTTTAGTATTAAATTATTTACATTTAGCCTCTTCCTGTTCTCCGCGCACCTGCGACTACTTTGCGCCGATCATACGGCATTTAATTTAATTGCGCCATGCTGCAAAAGGCGCAAAACGGCGCAGCGGAAGGGCGAGGCTGGCTTGAAGGATGAGGAATGATAAATGTCGATCGTTTGATCGAGTAAGTCAACGCGTACTAAATGACAGCCGATTATCTTCGGACCGGCCGCGTGGAGCAGCTTCCTCGGCGGATCGTGCAACTCGCTCTGAAAAAATCACGAAACTCCCCGTGCGTGCATCGGCATCGCGCGATCGTTTCAAGAAAAACAGTTTTTTTTATCCGGCCTGTTGTCTAACAATAATCGCCCAGCGGTTTGCGTTCTCGCGTGTGCCGATAGCGCGATGGAATTATCCTCTCTACGTAGGAAATCTAGCGCAACGCGAGTGAGCGTTTTACCTACCGCCGCGTGACAGGTTTATTGCGGTTATTCGCGAGGGTAGTCGGAGGGAGCGGTGCGTAATTTTCCACGATGACGTTCTTAACGCCCGTCAATGGCACGAACGGCTGACTGGCGTCTTTCAATACCGCGCGAGTTAATTAGCACGTTAAGCCGGCATCGGTTACGATAGCTGTACCAGGAAACCCTCGGCCTATGTCAATATCTCGAACGAAGCACGTCGTGTTCGTGTAGGACGAGGCGAGTTACTTTGTCGAGGAGTATTGTCTTGTTTCATTTCGAGTATCGGCTGCCGTATCGGCTACCGTTACTGACGTCTTCGAACGAGAAAGGAGCGTTACGATTATTATTAATATGATTAATAATGTAGACGTCAGGAGGTCCGGCGCTGTTATCTCGTGCGTTAGCATTCATTATTGCGCGACATATCTTGTCTCTTTTTGCAAAACGGCAGACGGCAATATCGGCTCTTATGCAATACGTTAGATTCCATTTGGCTACCGCGGCGGCGCGCTTATTGCGGTTATCTATCGGAGCGTAGAAAAAGAAGTCAATTTCCTCGATCGGTTTCTTTGCCGTGCCTGGCAGCCGTTCAAGGATCAATCTCCCGAACAATTCGCGAAGCATTTTGCACTTACATGCTACGTCCATTAATACACTTCATATTGTACAGCTCAATGCCGGTGCGGGGCAAAAAAAAGGCAGTTTGACATATTCCAGGCAAATCGATAACACGCGATTGCATTTTCATATTAGGCTTGCGTAACAGCGTGTTGCAATGATTCCGCAACAGTATTTGAACAGATTTCAATTTCCTCAATTATTTCCTGAGTCATTCCTTTAGCGCTAAACAAGCGATAAATCTAACGGTGCAACGAACATATCTGATAAAGCGTCCTAGACGAACGTTGGGGCTACAAAATTCGTTAAGCTTAAGTTTAACGTGCCAACCGCCCGGCGCGTTCGTTGAAAGGATCTAGCCGTTAATACGATGTCAAAAGTTAGGCCAACAAATCTCGGTCGCGAGACGTTAGAACGACGACGACGATGACGGTTAGAACTGATGAAGGTGGTAACCGTCGTCGGACAGACGGTTCGAACAAAATCTCGGATGTAACTGCCGCGCAATTTTTCTTTTCCATCCCTTTCTCTCCGTGGCGGACGTTAACTCGCTGGAATCGGCTCAGGGAGTGTCCCCCCGCACGAGGCGCGTCGTGACGCTCTCCACGCGCCGCGACTTATCAAAGGAAGTTTCCAGTTCCGTTCGTGACCAATGTCCGGTTAGCCCGGTTTTCCCATGACCCTGCGAACAACGTAACGAAAGTGGCAACGATCTTACTGGCCGCCAAGTCTCATTGCGCGCATATGTCCGTACGGGGTTGGCAAATTCAAACGGTTCACGCCTGTCCTCTCCGTCCATCCCTCGTGTCTCTCTCACGTCCCGTTTCTCTCTCTCCTTGTCGCACTCGCGACGTCCGAGTGGTTGCAGGACGATCAGAGTGGACGAAGACTCCCCCGATCAGGTTTTCGTTCCCACCGGACCGGTGGCGACAGCGGAGGAAATAAAGAATTGAAAAAAAAAGAAACGGGAAAGAAGTCGCTCGCGCAACCCCCCCGGTCATCGATGGTCATCCCCAAAGGAAATCTGCGCACCGTCGTCGCCATCACGGCCGGACAGAGACCATAGTTACTGTCTCTCACGTATTCCACCACGTGTATATCCCTCGCCGTGGTCTCACGAGGTCTTTCGTCGCAGGTTGCGCGCGCGGCTCTTCTCTTTCTCGGGAGGGTGACCGAAACCCTGCTCCGTATCACCGGGTATTGTCGGAAACCGGATTTCGGATGGACGGGCGATAATGTATGCGAATGGTCATTGCGCATCGCGCGACTCAGGAAAGAGGGAGATTGCCGCTGTGATGGGCAGGGCGCATCGTTCATGAACATTACATTTTATTTATATACAACAATTATTTCAATTTATTCAATTTCGTTCCAAATGCTTGGAATATTTAAAATATTGAAAAAATCCGATTAAAATAGTAAATTCATCATTTTTAATATCACATCGACAGCTTATCTGTTTTCTTTTTCTATAAAAATTGTTGTAAACAAATAATAAATCCATTTTTCTCTTTTTATTGCGTACTTCAGTAACAAAAACTTTATATGATTAAGATTAAAAATGAATATACTATGTTTAGTTTATGTTTGTCAAAAAAAGAGAACAGAGAATAGATCTCACGAACTCTTTCGCTTCCACTCCGTTCCGTGGTCTCACACTGCCCACGGCAGGTTGCATGCCCCTCTCCATCCAGCCATTCGGGGCTCAAGCATGACCCATGATCGGGGCCATCGCGAGAGGTGCGCGAGGGCAGCGCATCAGGTATTGTCGAAAACCGGATTTCGCGGTAATGTATGCGGATGGACAGTGCGCGCACTACGGGACGAACAGTGGCAAGGGGTTGCAGGTCCTGCGACCGGACCTTCCGTACTCTCTCTCCCTCTCCGTCCCTCTCTCTCTTTCTCTCTCCCTGAGGCCCGTAAACGGGGGAGCTGAAAGAGGGGCGATGACGGGAATACCGCTCCTTGCGCAAACCGTGGGGCCCACCCGATGACCCCGTGGAATCCGGAAACTCGCTAAACCGGATCTATTGGTCAGTTTCACGTGTCTTACGAGGGCCCCGGCTACTCCCGTTCCCTTTTCGCGCTCCTCATCCTTCATTCTCCTCCGGGTCGGCATTGAGCGCCGGTGCATAGCCCGAAGGGCTACGGCGAGCACGGGTTCGCGGCTCACCTGTATACACACCTACCTGCGTACACGTACGTACACGTGCTTTTCGTTTGGACCGTGTTCTCTTGATCGTTGTACTTCTCGTATGTACGTAAATATGTGCATGTGCGCGAAAGACAAATCACTATCGACTCGGTGAGAACTGGACACCGTTGCTACACTCGTCATCATGAGAATAACAATACAGAAGAAAAAGATACACTAATTTTAATCGGGAAATGAAATTTGGAACACTTATTGGATTTATTTAATAAAATTAAATAAGAAATAAAGCAAAAATTAAAACTCCGTTGTATTTTCAGAAACTTCAACTTTATTTTCTTTCTTTCATCATCTACATTTCATCTATTATACATTATGATAATTGCTACAAAATTTATAATTATAAAAATAATTGCAAAAATTGCGGACAAATTATTATATTAAAAAAAAAAGATAATTAGCTTTTACTTTTGGTTTTTATAAGATACAAATGTAACTTCTGAATGCTTTTCGCTTTTAATATAAACCTTTAATATAAACCCTTTCGCGAAACAGCAAAGAATTACCTTAAGTCCAGAATACCTTCCTGCTTCCTGTAGCGAAAATCGCTGGCGAAGAAAAACTGACTACGATTATCAAGAGCTTATACATGAATGTATCTGAAAAATAATCAAAGAACGATTATATTAGAATCACAAAAGTTAAATTTCAGAAGATTTCTTATGTAATTATTAATTATATATTCTTCATATATCATTATTATTTTACACATTTTCTGAATATTAAAAAAATTTGCAGCTTTGATGAAATCAGATAATCATTAAATATAATCACAATTAAAGAGTCATGCAATGCAAATATAAACATTAAATTAAATTCAAATGAAAAGGCGATTTAAATAATTTTCTCATTAATTTTGCGTAATATATCATCTATTTTAAAATTTCATCATCATATGTCGAGTGTAAAACTATTGAGCTGTCAATAATATAATAATTTTCTTCATTTTCTCAAGCGTAAAAAGTGTTGGTGTTTCGCTCTATTACATCATCCAATGCATTTCTTTGTTTCTTGAACGTAGTACGATCGGGAGTAACTACATAATGATTATTCCGCTGTTTCCGACCGGATGATCTATTAATAATCTGATGAACGGAACTACGCTTCAAATAGAAATTGCCACATCACAAAAACATACCATGATCGATCGTCGTTAATTAAGTAGGCTAGCGATTTGGTATGTGCGCCGGAAGGGAACAGCAGTGATAAATAAACTAATCGCGAATCTGTTTTGCGCCGCTACCATTTATATCAATTACGAGACGCATGATCGATCGTCCGTCATGTTCATGTAATTATGCGTAGAAACACGTTGTGTGTAGTACGTATTTTAAAGCAAGAAGAACTTATGACTTATATTTGCGGGAAAGAAGATTGTTACTTCTTTGCGCCAATATTTTCTTTTCTTGCTTTCTTTCAATGTATCAGAATTTGATAGTCCGTAACATTATTTTAAGTTTACGAGAAGTGCAATTTATAAATGCTGATTTACGGTTAGGAATTTTTTTATTCTTGGAAAGCATTTATAGAAGGAATTAAATAGCAGTTGTTTGGTGTTTTGAAGATCGTAAAAAAGGAAGAATTTAAATGAAATATTTCTCGAGTACCTGTTATAGTATTTTCTGTATCCTGAGATTTTGTAATATTGCATTCATCGCGAATTTAGAGAGCTATCGCACGTTGTTACGAGTATAAATATCGTTATGTCTGTTGTAAATCACTTGATAGCGATAAAACTATGTCTACGATGCACAAAATGTTGTGCAATTAATCGAAAATTTATTCATGTTTTCGTCTTGAGAGACAAGCTTAAATAAGATAAAATCTTAAATATCAACAAAGTGGCAAAATATATTCAAACAGAAAAGTATATATCTTGATAAATATCTTTATAAACATCTGAGGGAGCACCATGATTTTTGTAATAAACTGAAGTTTTAAAATCTAGAAGCTCGCCACGATGTGTGCGTGCGCGCGCGCGCGCGCATGTGTGTGTGTGTGTACAGATATCGATGTGACGAGGAAGCATACACATAGTTGCGTCGTCCGTAAAAATAGCACAAATGGAGACTGCAATAAAAATTTTAATTTTATTAGTCTCGTGACCTTCCGTTACACGATTCGAGTTTGGCTAATTCGGTTTAATTTATAAGTGTTTTATCCAACTTTCCTACATATGCATATGCATATATAATTTACGCTGAAGCGGAAGTTCGATTTTTCTCTTCGATACTTTTCACATTGATTTTTCACATTAATCTGATATTAATTTATGCGTTGAAACGCAACGCATAAATTGAACATGCAACGTATATTGCATCATGTTATGATTCGGTTCTTTTTTATACCAATCAAAAACAGGCTGGTACCTTATACTGTAATGTCCTTTTAAATTTAATAGGATTATTTCTGTCTTAATCTCTAAGACATCTTTTCATATTTTTACGATCGCGTTGCAATTATGTGGAAATAGAATCATGTTATATTGACAACAGTTTTTTCATGTTAAGGTACTACACTGTAAAAAATTTATGTAAAATTACACCTATTATAGTGAGTAATTTTGAGACCCACTCTAAATTGTAAAAAACTGTAAATTTTTGCGTGTTTATAACTCTACATATAAATTTTGCAAAAATTTCCTAATTTGTTTTTCTTTGTGCATATACTGTAAAAAAATTTACAAATTAAAAAATTGTTTTTATTTATGTACTGCAAAATTAGA
>VBVR01002237.1:0-24049 GCA_011638315.1 Tetramorium parvispinum
CACATATATATATATAACCATATGATATTTAGTCTATTATATTTCGATTAACTATTGAATTTTTTTATTTTTTCATATTTTTATTGTCAAAAATGATTTCAGAAAATATTTTATTTGTTAATTTTATATATTTTGAAAAATATTACTTTTTAAAATGCCAGAAAAAATTGCTACATGCACCGTCTTTTCTCTTCACATCTGTAAAACTTTTATCTCGATGATTTTTTTTTCTTTAACGATTTCACTTATAATGAATATGAGAATCTCAACATTTGTTTTCCGCCCTTTATATAAAATTATGTGCAATTTGTTTTTCTAAAGATACTGCAGTCACTGAATAACGTAAGCACAGTCCTGAATGTGTGATGTTTTAACTTATTTGATTTTGTACAAAATGACGGGATTAACTATGACGAATTCAATTGCGGACCGGCTGAATGATGAAACGAGATGATTTGCGCGATCGTGACAAAAATGCAATTATGCAAATCGTCCGTCACTTATCTCTTGAAGCTCAATGAAATTTGTTGAACTAGCAATTTAGTCTTGTGTAAGAGCAAGTCTCTGCCAAATGGAAAATCCCGACGATAAATTAATCGCCTTATTGGTTGCCGCTTTGCCGCAAATCTCTTCTTTTTTCGGCACGGATTCGACGAAAATAGACCGATTATAAAGAATCGAGAATATCCTCAAATCGTTAATGACAGGGAGAGAAAGCAGGCCGTAAATCCGATTGAATCTGTACACTTTCGTATCTTTCGTAGTGGTTCTCAGTCGACGTTTGAAAAATCATTATTTTATAACTTCCTGTCGTTTATCACGAAATCACCTATCATAATCATTGTGGCCTATTATCACGAAATTAACGAACTTACTTTAATAATATTATATTAATTCACTATATACTTTGTCAAAGTACATAATAACTTAAACAAACTTATAATTATTTAAATAATTATTTAAATAAAGTTATTCTATATTTAACTTTGTTATTTTAATTTTGTTACTTTTGTTAGAGATAATATAATTACATAAATTATTTATATAACACATAATTAATTATATAATTTATATATAATCATAAATATTAATTATATATTTTATATAATTAATTACATAACTACATGACTTATATTTGTAATTTTTATATTATGTACTTTAACAATGTTATAATATATAACAAACTGAAAGCATATTAAGTATATTAAAATAACATAATAATTATAAATTAGTATCGAAATCTATATGTTAAGTGGACGAATGAGAATACGAAGTCGATACTCGGGATCGAGAACGTTTTCGGCGTTGATCGGCGCCTCGATCGGATTTAGGTCGCGGTAGAGGTCAGACGACGGCAATTTGCGGTCAGAAAGGTCATGGCGCGATCGTTATCGAACGAAAGCAATGCGAAAATAGATCGCAGGGGTGCCCAATTTACAAGACACTTGCTCTAATTGCTCGCATCAGCGCCAATTTGAAGATTCTTTTAGGCTTTCTAATCTTTCTTCCCAAATATAGCCTTTCTTTCTCCGTCAAAGAATTCATTAACAAATTAACCGTAAAAATTATATAAAACATTTCGCATATTTCTATCAGAACGTCTAGCTGCACTATCGATCGTAAGGATGAATCCTGACTTGGACATCTCTTCTACGTCTTCAGGATTATTCTTTGGCTTTTTGTATCCGTATGTCTTTTCAATAAAGATAATCGAGTCAGGTGTACATTAGATACCACCACCACGTCAAACTTCAATCGCACTTTAACGATAGACATACGTATGCATCTCGCGACAAAGGATCAAGTTGGAAAAGAGGAAGAACGCAAATAACGACACGTGGGGGACACCTGCGCCTCGGCGGCATCGCCGGAACTTCAATTGTACCAATCGCGGGACTCGGCATGTTTATAACTCGGCCGTTTATCCGCGCCGTGTACTTGCATTGACGTAGACGGGCGCAATTACGGGTTGTCGCGCGCGCAAGTCGCCCGGATCGCATACGCACGATCCGCTCGTTGCGGGAGCTTGCGTTAGCGCGAAATTCGCTCGACGCACGTCAGAATTAATCCAGCCGCGTCGCGTCGCGTCGCGGCCGCTAGATACGCTGGCAAAATGGCGAACGCGGGCGAAAATTGCGTCACGGCGCGAAATCGCCTTCACATGCTATATGAGAAGCAGAAATGTTCTTGGAAACGCTGCCGCCTCCGCGAAACAACGCGGAATGGATTGAGATCGTTCGAGTTGCGTTCCTCTTTCGAGACGGTCCCTTTGCCCTTTCGCGTTTCCGCCGGTGGCTGCAAAGCCGTGACCGTCCTTGGCCGCCATTTTGCGAAAGCTTTCCCGATTTTGTCGTCGCGTTTTGCGAATCACGTTAACAGTTTTGCGAAAGCGCCCGACGATTTTAGTCGAAAATTAACTGGTCCTTAAATTAGGAGATCCATCTCTTTACCAAAAACTATTTGACCAAAAATGAACAGTGAATTGAAACGTTGCCGTCAAGGTAACGTCAGTAGTTAGTTCGACGTCGTCTTTTTAAAATGTCAGTTAAAAAACAGACACCAAACTGTTACTTTGTCATCAAATTAACAGTTTAACATTAAATTAACTGTTTGACGTCCGTTTTTCCAGGAAATCGTCGTTTTTTCTCGGAAAAAATAGACATTTCCTTCCAAGACGATGAAGGATGTCAGCATATATTTCTTTATTCACGATTCGACGTAGAATAGATTTATGACAGACCGTGAGAGTCAAGAGGTTTCTATACATTAGTTTGAATTCTTTTTCTTTATTTCTGTTGAGTCTAAATTTTTTGCGTGATGACGTCGATTACCACTCAAAATATTATCATTTTGTTTAGACGCAATGAGCAACATATTTCAATCTTCTCTCACGTGCAAGAATTCTTGTAAATCATATCGGTTATTTCCACGAACTTTTGGAAACTATCCAGTATAATAATGGCATAATCGTCAAAACACATGTTGAATTCAAGATTATTAAAAGCATCCGTAATTAGAAACAACTCGGGATTTCCATTTAATGTTTTAGTTTTATTTTGTTGAAAAAGTTAATTTTATAGGACCTTAGAAATATTACCAATAATTTAATTAAGATATTTCTTTCTTAAAGTTTACGCAGTGTTATTTTAATTTAACATAGCTAATATAATTGCAATATTTTGTATCAAGCTGATATATTATACGAATTCCTTTAACAGGATCTATAAATAAAGTCAGGGTCTCTCGAATGTCCTTCCACTATCGATCAGGTTTATCAGTATCCACGACGGTCGGTTCTGCGAATTTGCCGTCGAATGTACGTTAATATTGTTTCCGTGGCTCGTACAATCAGTTAACAACAATAAGCATTTAGGCGAGCAATAACGCGCAAGGTGCCGAGTTACGACCGAAATTTACGACGCGGCTGCAATAAATTCGTGACACGTGGGCGATTAAAATTCATTTGCGATTTTCGCATTAATGTCAAGCTCAAGCGCCGGATTTTCTTTGTCAAGAATTGAAAAACAATATTGTACAATGTACATCATGAAAAAGTAAAACTCGAGCAACGGAATCCTGGCATACCAATATAATAACTTATTTATAATTTATAACGTTGACACGAATTAAATCGCGAATTAATTTCATTTTGAACGATTTAACAGACATATAAAAATTAATCTCATAAAGATACAAAATTTTAATTGCAAATTATAATTTATTGATGTAAATTTATCTATTTTGTAATTAATATTTTTTTCTTGCACATCTTTATCAATATTTCAAATATTTTTTTATTTTAATAGTTTTGCTTTATTTTTATAGATTTTCTCCTAGGTCTAAAATTAATCTTCCGTTGTTATTATTAATGCAGAATGATTTTCTCTTAAGGATCTTGAAATGTTTGAAAATTTACGATCAACTCTTCTCGCTCTATATATTATTTTCTCTACCAGTTCTGTATGTTATTCCCTGTTATTTCATGTTATATATCTCATACTGTATATTTTTTATACTTGGGTTTATTAACACACACCAGGTCATTTCTGGCGTATCCCGATTTATTTATTGCCCGTCCATTGGTGACTTTCCCTGAGGCCAAAAGAAAAATAGACGCTTTCCATTACTATTAATAACAAGAAGAGTTCGGTGCTTCTCGAAGATCTGTTCCGGGATTTCCGATAATTTCTATGGGAAATGTCTGTAAGAGTTAGAAAATGACTCTCGAAAGCGCTTAAATTAACTGCAAAATATCTAAAGTGATCACATACGAACGTATTTCCATCCTAACTTCTCGATAAAAGCGAATAAAGTCCATCGACTTGTAACGACTCGAGCGGATCAAGTCCAATGCTTCTTCGCTATCAAGAAAATGCGCTGACGCGCAAACTAATGCGTTGCAATCTTCGGCAGCGTTCGGGGGAAGAGAAATACACCTTGGCTGCAACTCAAAGTGTGACGGGATGAACCAACTGCATCATCGAACAGTTGGGCGGTTGTAAACACGCCAATTATCAGACTTAAAAGTTCTTTTCTTCAACGCCTTTTGTCTCGTGAAAAACGACTTCTTTCTTCATGTGCGTCAGTTCAACGCTGTCTTTAAAAAAAAAAACAGAATAAATCGCTAAAAATCTCATTCGAAAATAACTAGCAAAAGCTGAAGGAGTTAAGAGTTTTCTCGGAGCTTTTGACTAGATTATAGATAATTTTTTTTAATATCTCCAACGTGTTTCTATAAAAATTTCTGAAATCTGATCTTCACGTGTCTCGAAAATCTTTTTTAAGATCGTTCGCGAAAGCTCGAAAACAAAATTATATGAAAAACTTTCCAGAAATTTGTAATATAATTTAATAATATGATTTGTAATTTAATTCGTTTTAAGTAATCTTCTATAAAGTAATTCTTCTGTAAAGTGTATATTAAGAATGCATTAATCAGGTTAATTTGACAGATTCATTTGCACACATCACATATTTACAGTAATTTTAGTATTTATTTTGATCATTAAAAATCCGGTTTTTACATTATTTGTTTTAATTATTATGGCGCAATTACATTTATCACGTAATCGACAGTTGAGCAAATAAAAAGAAAGCGAAAAATGTCGATTCATTTTATCGTGTGCCAGAGATCGAGTGGCACGATTGAAGGTTGCAAGTCAGAGCTAGTTTCTTAATTCAAAAAAAAATGTTTTCGTAAGATAAATGAAGCAGATAAATGACGGGAAGAGCGCCGCGCGGATGCGAGTGAATCACGCGGAGCACAGCAAAAGTCACTCAATCCTCGATTAATCAGACGAAGTGCATGGAGTCGGTGAGTCACCAGCCGGCTCCAGAGAAGCGATTTTTACAGTAACACGCATACATGAGAGTGGTCTTGGAACTGTGACATTATTAGACTCAACGAAGAAACGCGAATAGTTAAATCTATCGAGAATAAATTTTGAAAGTGTCTAGTTGTCCATTTTATGTTAGACACAAAGCAGTCAAAAATGTCAAATTCAATAGTGTCAGCAAAAATATAGCAAAATATAACGGCAAGTTGACTGCACACACACACACACACACACACACAGAAACTGGGCAAAAATATGCCGTTTAAAATGACGTTTAAATATTCACGAAATGACAGAGTCTGTCTTCGACAACCTGCTGCCGGATTACTTCCGCAAAACACGCAATAGATCCGGTATCACCTGCACAATGCGGATGCAAGTGATACCGGAGCAAATCTGTTTGCGCATCGAATGCTTGCTCATTGGGGATCTACGGTTTTTGAACCAGATCTCCCTGATAATCTACACAGACATTCTTCATTGTTAGTTTGATTAACCCCGGCGCACTTGATGGATTCTTTGTTTTCGGACAGTTGCCGCGCTTTATTATTAAATTTTAAGACGCTCGTCATCCGGCCCAGGTTCGCTCTCTGTCAAATCCGCGAGGGTACGTCATTGATAGAGTCGTATTAATTAATCACGCCGCGCGCAGGAGAGCGGAGAAAGGTATTTCGACGGAGACGCCTGGAAGCCATTCACTTCGTACGGTACCGTCTCATTACCGCCAGGCTTATTATAAGTTATTTGCGGATTTATCGCTCGACAAGCGCCTTACAAGCGCGATAAAGCGGCCCTGCTATTTTTAACGGGATAATGTAACGTCTCTCGATTATACTGTTATAAATAGGGCAAGCTGGATCTAGAGGCTCGAGGTTCGCAAGTTGCGGACGATGACTCGACGGGGGGAACGTAAAACCGTTCGCGGAGAGGCTTCATTTGCAAAATCTCACGTCTCCGACGTGATAATTCTTCTATTCTCGTCAGCGAAATTTCACGTAGGCGATGATATCACGCGGCAATTTTGCAGAATATGTGACAAACGGGCGACGAGGATGACGCCGGCAATGACATTTCCTCGATTCCCTTCGCGAGCACCTCGCGCGCGTCACCGCGCGGACGGCGGAATTGCGGAAAAAAACGGCCGTTCGCGTGGCCGAGTTGCGTAAGTAAGTCCGAGTCCCTTGTCATGATTTACATTGCCGCAACGCCGCTGATCGGAAACCGGCCCGGAACGGCCAGGCGGCCCCGAGATATTATCGCGATTCAATATCAATATCAGGAGCCGAGTGATATACTCAACTGAGCAAAAGTCCGAAGATGACTGCATTTAATTCGATATGCCTGTTTAAACACCTAATTGCAGAACGTATATTTTATGAACCCGTGGATATAAATCTTGAATTACTGTCGCGTAAGATCGTGCGATAATTTTGTCACGTGTATGTAATTAATTCTTTAAGGAAAAGTAATTATTGAGAATGTCGATAAGTATGGCTAATGATTATTAAGAACGCCTATGCATTAAAGATACGAATGATGGACTTTATACAGGATATCAGTTTTCTTTTTATGACAATGTCTAGGAATCGGTAAAAGCAAACTGAGCTTGATTGAACACATTTTTAAAAAAATTGCAAAGAGATTATGTGAATGTTGTTTGATCGATTGACAGGAGAAGTTTGTAAATATTCCACGATACTATTTTCAGGCTTCGACAAATGATTGAATTGCAGAGGCACTTTATAGATGCAAGATTTATAACTTGCCGCATTTCGCTGTATTCAAAATCCGTAGCTACATTTCGTAGATCTATACATTTCGTTGACGACTGTTTGTCGGGACGCTGACGATGACACTAGCATGGAATTGACACGTGCGCGGATAGAGCTCCTCGTCTTTAATATCGTGACGTAGTTCAGACGACCGTGTCCTACATCGAGAAATGGCAAAGTGAACGGCCAATAGCGAAACCGCCGCGAATCCTACAAAGTATTACTTTTTTTTTCTTTCCCTCTCCCCTCTTTGTCTCCTACCCTTGGCACTTTCTCTAAACGTAGGAGAAAAATTCAATAGATCGTATAAATCACAAATTTGTTTAATACAATTGGAATTAAAAGATTGTAGAAGGAAAATTTAATTGAACTACGATATTAACTTTTTAGAGAGACGCGAATTTTCAAATTCTAATTTCAATTTGTAATTTCAAAACTACAAAATAAAGAATATTTTACCATGCATTACGTGTTCAAATGAATATTACATCTGCGATTATATGACGGAGAATGTCTGTTTTTTATTTATTATAGATTTATTTGCCACATTGGTTGTTTTTTCTTTATCTGCGATATAGAAAAAAGATAGAAAAAAGCGCATATTAATATGTATTAATTCCAATATCTGAGAATTTCAAATCATCTCTTGAAAACTTGAACAATTTTAAGATAAGAGACAACTTCAACCAAGGACAGTCAGTTGTGTTAGTGGCGTGCGGTTTACTTATTAAAACATTTAATGCGTTGTCCTTGCGCATCGCAGGAAGGCTTTTACATTATTAACGAGTGCAGCATGTATCGTTACGTATTGCCGATAATACGAATCCTTGTGTAACGCGTGATTTTTACATATCTTTCCTATTTATCGTGAACCGAGTATCATAATTCTCTACAATTTTCAATTAACAAATTTTAATTGATCTGAATTAAATAAACATTTATCTAATTACATAACACAGAAAAATGTTATAAGAGCAAAATTATTTTTGAAAATATGGATCGTTATTCTTTAAAAAATTAATTAAACTATGAAGAAGAAGATGTAAAAGTAGTTTTGTTTTTTTTAGAATATTATGATGATAGAGAATATTTATATATAAATTAAATTTGTATATATATATAATTTATAATAATATACATTTAATATAATTGTACGTATATATACAGATACGTGAGAGAATAATATGAATTTGATCTCTTTTTTTAATTTTAGACTTTATTCTTTTATGTCGTTCAAATGTTTCCAAGATCAAGTTTCAATGTGACACATTCATTTAAGCCTCTTTCAACGGGTTTTGCCCGCTAAGATTAATCTAGTATTCACAAAATCAGCTCTTTGTGAGAATTCACGTCGCGTGGATTCTCTGAAATATCCCGATGACATTAACCGCCAAGCTCGATCAAGTGTAGTGACGTGTTGTGACGATGTTATCTGGTTAAAATTGATGATACGTCCCCAAAGTCGACTCTCCGCGGCGGCAGAGGCCGAAATGAATTTCCTGAAATGTTGTGACGATTATATCCGGCGAGGCCGAAAAAGCGAAGAATCTGCCAACGGCGTCAGCTGACGGCAACCTGTGGGCTGTTTTGCGACAAACTGGACAGGTTCCAAATCGCTCGCGGACGCGGTTCCCGCCGCGCGCCGCGCCGTGACGATCGGAATATTACGCTGATTCACCGAACACGTGTGCTCTCGTCACCGCGTACACGAGGTACCTGCGAAATCGCCCTGCGCAGCACACAATTCGCGGACATCCTGGTTCGGATTCTCTACAAGATTTTATTCTGTGTCCACAGGAAAAATAGTTACACCGGACAATTTACGAGACAAGAAAAACACCTCTCTCTCTCTCTCTCTCGCGCGCGTGCGCGCGCGAGGCGAAGAATGTGTTTGCTCGCGCAAACGAAAAGCCTCCTGTTTTCTTTCCTACGTCCAAAGTAAATCGTATTTTCCTTCCGTCGGAGTAGTCTCTTCATTTCCCAAGGTGTTTTCGTTTCGCCGCGCACAAATAAAGCGCGTGTCGCATTTTACGCGCGTCGTTTCTGCGAATTGATCACGCGATCTGGGGCTGCGCGCTCCTCGTCTCGAAATGGTCCAACGAGCGAGCATGAGATATCCCGTAAGATTCGCCTGACGTGAGCTCGAGGAACGATTCAGCGGGTCTCACGAAGCCGGGAGACGCCGCAGCGCGACTCCCTTTTCACGCAATCCCTTTTGCCCCGAGTCGAACTCGAGAAGGTGGCGTTGAACTTGAAAGGACGACGGGTTCTTCTTCTTCTTCTTTCGCGGCCGCGAGAGAAGCCGGGGAAAAATGTGGCTCGGCCTTCGGCCGGGTGGACCGTCCCTCTCGATCGAACGAGTTCGCTTCGCTCCCCGTCTTCGCTCCGGCCTCTCTCGATCTAGCCGGATCTCGTGAGATGATTCCAACGAGACACGATTCGCAGGCAACTCGCGTCCCTCCCTCTATTAAATTAACACTCTACAGCTTGATTATTAAAGTTTCTAGATCCTCAAATGGCCGTGAATGTCGAGTTTCCGACATTCTTGGCTCTTGGTAGCGCGTTGATTGGATATTCGAACGAATGGAATTTGAATAACTCGGCTAGTTTGTATTCATTCACGGTACGCTTGAGTCTCCTTGAAATTTTTGACGTTTTAATGCAGGACTTTAAACGCCTGGGTGCCTCGGGTACAGGTCTGTGAAGTTGAAACCGAAATGTAAATTTTTACAAAATTGATACGATATTTAATGCTCACAATTTGTCCATATTTATGTTCATAAATAATCATATTTTGTCCACCTCGCAAAGAAATGAAAAATAAAAAAGTTAAATAAATTGCCAATTTCACAGACCTCTGAAATACTTGCTTCTTAAACGTCTTAATCCCTAAATGCTTCGAAATAGAATGGTTAAATGGAGGACGTTTCATTTTTTAAACGAACTAGATCAGAATGATAAGACAATAATTCTTTGTTGCAGATCCACCCACCGGTAGCGTCTACATGATAGGCGGGGTGGTGATCGCTATGGTTCTGGTGGGGGTCTTGATCGTCCTGCTCGCCGTAACGATCAGGTAAGTGCCACTTTATCACATATTATCTTCCATCGTTGACGTTGTTATCAACAATCTCATAATAAGCTCATCCATCTACTAATAGCCATTAAAATCCGTCTTCAGGCTATTCTGACGTGAGTACTCTGCAAAATGCATGGTTATAGATATCCTATCTTGAGCCTACTTTATCTTATTTTGATGAGAAAAATTGACCTAAAAAACCCGTTTTATTGCGTATTAAAATAATAATAAAATATTTGAGATATCGGCTTTTTAATAACAATCTGAAAATTTTCAAAATTTATCAATGTTGTATTATCTGTTACATTAATTTTGTTACATTATATTAATTCATTCGGTAATGCATGCTATTATATGTATATTAATACAAGATACTATCGCATTATGTGTTTTTTTATCTTTTTCCTTTACAAAATTAATTTTTTATATGACATTCTCAAAATAATTATACAATGCAATTATACAATACAACTGTGCATTTTGCCTTATCAGTTCGTTTTCTTTTCAGTTTATTATAGGTTGGTTATTAATGATGTGTTAATTAAGTAATTCACAATTAGCACAAATGTGATGGTACAGCCTCGTGAGTGACGTTAAATGCAAGTGCTAAAACGTACGCGGAAAATACGTCCGGGAGAAAAACAGCGACGAATGGAATAATTTCGCGTGACGAACGCGCGATAATTGCAGCCGTTAACTAGATCTCGCATTGACGAATTGCGCGCTGAAAATCGCCAATTAAGGCCAACCAAGTCTCTCAAGTCTCTGTCTCTCTCTCTTGCTCTATCTCCTTTTTCCATTTAATAGCAGCGTCGATTAAGTACAACGCTTGTAAGATGCGATGCATCCTGAATTAGAAAATTGCAAGAAGCAGATCCAACAGCGGAAATTGGTAAATAAAAATATGCCAATATACTATTGGACTCGTATGTCTAATAGTAATTTCGCGTGAATGTACGTATATTTTTCGCTCAGCTAATTACTTTTTGCGCAAATTATTTTTGGTCTTGAAATGCAATCTCAAATAGAACAATCATATATTTAATTATATAATCAATTCGCTAATAAGCATCTTCTGCAAATGGATTTGTTGCGAAAAAAAAACGGAAATTGGATTTTTCTCGTGAATCTGCTTGATAAGAAAATTTTTTCAATAAACTTATAGATAAATAAATTAAAATAGATAAAGATAAATAACCAATAGGGCAGTAATAAGTCTGAACTAATTACATGACTGCCATGTATGACGTATATTGTAACAAATAAATATAAAAATTTTTTTATTATCAATTTGTTCGAAGCTAATCTAATTTGAGTCAGGAAAGAACGAAAATTAACTCGTTAGAATTAAAACGTTAAAATCCTAAAACCGTTCACGTATATTGACAAATAATTTTAGGATTTAATAAACATTTTTTTTTACTTCGTGCACTTAATGCAACACCGCGATCTCTAAAATTTGATTCATCATTCTCGAAAACGTACTCGACTGCAGATTCGTTTATGCGCAACTCAGGTGCTGGCGCTCGTCTTTTTTTTTGCAGCTCTTAAAATAATGGCTAGATATCTTTTATCCGCGTGGTGATATAGAAGCGCGAGGAGAAGTAAATATATCAAGAAAGAAGGTAGAAGCGCAGAAGCGAAATAAGAAAAACACGAGCTCGAAACTCGAGCGCGTCCGTTTATCCGTCCGTCTGCGAGTGTCGCGTGGCATCGGCGGACGCGTGGCTGAAAACGGCACGCATACGTCTGGCGTGCGCCGAACGGAAATAGAGATAAAGGCAACGTGCTCGCGAGGCGCTCGCATTTCCCTTTCGGATATTCTTTCCCGGAACGTCGTCGTCATGAGACACCGTCGAGACGCTGTCTCTCGTCTCGTCTCCGCATGCTGTATCGGATGAACGTTGTCGGCCTCCCCCGAGACGGATCTTTTCTTTAGAAAAGAATTTTAGTGTCCTATGCTACACAAAGTCCGAAATATATCGCGGTAATTTCAAAGGGACAGAATTTCCGCATGTAGAAGTATAACGTTGTAAAATTTAGAAGAATTGCGAGAAAAGATGAGTCCCGTGAATTTTTAATTGCAAGATGCAGCATTTTATGCACGTATATTTAGCTTTTCTCGATCGAGATGTGTAATTGTGATTAAAAAATATTTAAATAATCACGAACAGTTTTTCCTTTTTATTTTATTGATTTTTATACTTAATCGCAATGTCTTGGACAATTGCCTGAAACTTGTGACGCTTCTATTTTCGCCGGCGTTAAAAGCGCGAGCAGGTCTTTTAACGAGAAATTTTCCCGAAGAACCACTCGTCTCCTGTTTTAAAATAAAGATTAACGTGAGAGTTACATTTATCATCTTCGCAAAACCAGTCGGACAGCTAAGTAAATAACGCGAGAATATAAAATTGAAATAGCTGTGTTCCATGTGTATTTCATTATCAAATAGTGAATTTCGCAGTGCAATCTCTTGTCAGTTGCGCGATATTGATAGACTCTGATGTAATTTTAATCCAATTTGTTTTCATGATTTGTCACGATGGCTTTTGATTTTGTTTGCCAGTTGATTAATGAGAGAATGGAATGACTCACGATCTACCGCACTTTGTAAACATGATTTCTGCCGAAGCAGAAGCGTCAGAGGCAAAACACAATCGCGCGTTCCGAGGAACCTAGATTTTACAATTATCTTCCCCGCGAGGTTCAACGCTTCTTCTTTCCACCTTTTTATTGTTCCGCGCTAAATCACGATCGCGTGATTGAGTCATCCGCGTTATCTCGTCCGTGATAGGTCTGTGATAATCAATTAATAATAGATTCCCCGTATCTGCATCTTCGATAGTCGGTGAAAAACCGATTTCTTTAGCAACTTGCTCTAGGAATCGCGGGATCTCCTATCTGTGCTGTCATGTACGAGAATAGATTTCAAAATAAGTGGAGAACAAGTGCCGAGATTATATATGATGATATAATAGAATAATATAGTGTAATAGAATCTCCTTGTCTTGCTCGGTCCTCTTTTCTTCCGTCTTGTTTAACCCGGTTACAATATCTTCAAAGGCTTGAAAATCAAGAGCCTCTCGCCTTGCATTCTCTTAAACTGAGACGATCTATAATTTGTCGGATCTATAATTCGCGTCTCGGACTTTAGGATAGAATTCTATTTCTAATTTTACCGCGTATTATTATATATGTATATATGTATGTGTCTGTGTTTCAACATATATATATATATATATATATATATCTTGTATATCTGCGTATATCTCTTACCCGATCATTCACAATTGTTCTTGAAATTTCGCAGTAAAATTATAAATAGAATACTATCTTGAGTTGTGACAGAAATGACAGATCGTCTAAAGTGGACTCAATTCTTTATCTTCTTCATTTTATCTTATTCGATTCAATTGAATCAAATTCCGCGTCCGAGATTCAACGTTGCCATTCTTTTTACTTCTCTCTCTCTCTCTCTCTCTCTGCTCTTTTCTTTTTTTCTCTTCCCGCTCCGTCCAACGTGACAACTTCGCGCGAGGAATGCCGATAGCGAAGCGGCAGCGCAATACAAATGCGCGCGATTTGAGAGATGAGGACCTTGCTGTTATTGTTAGGTCAACGTAAACGTTGCGCGTGTAGCGTAGAGACGAGCTCTCTATGCGCGTATTGTGTGAAGTAATAAAAGCGTCCTCACCACAGCCGCCGTTGCATAATCGCGGCGACACAGCGTGGTCTCTAAATTATTATTTCCTATCGCGGTCTGGTAAGCGCGATCCTCGCGTGATTTAGGACGAATCTCCCGGCCCTCCCCCCCATCTCTCACCCCCTTTCGCAATCGCCGTATCTTTTGTCTCTCGACTTCCTCGAATCGAAACTCGATTTCATCTTATCTGCGTTAATTTAATTCAGTATCTTTTGACATGATTGATTACAAATTGTCTTTATTTAATTTAATAACTTTCCTTTGTTTTTGTTTTGATCTGATGTTACATTTATTCCATATCAGTAAATTATATTTTAATTAAAATTACTCTAATTTATGTCCTGTGTTTTAAATTAAAAATTTGATATATTTTTTCGTTTTCATAAATGCATAAAATAAATTTTTATTGTATACATTTTGTATGATAAAATTTCTTGATCTTTAATTCAATCTAATCTTACTTCACTTCATTCGTGAATACAGCATGAAATTAATTCGTAGAAATACAAAATTCGATCGTAATTCGCAAATTATTGACTGCGCATTAAAAATCACGTTGATACGTCACGAATCTTTCAGTAAACTGCATATATCGCGCGCACCACGTGCATCGCGGATTGTCACGAAAGAAAAAAACGGCCTTCGGCCGAACACGCGAATTCCCCTCAGAATACCCAGAACGATTATATGCTAAGTACGTTCAGCTAATCATCGCCATACATCGCGGTGCACAATGCACCGGTGTATACAATAATGCAGAGAGAAACAGGTGAAGAAAAAAAAATAAAGGAACGTGTTACGACGACGAAACGAGAGGCCACGGCCGCCTCGCGTCGCCGTTGGTTACAAGTCGCGATTACGCGCGATGTAAGGACGCTTCGGTCCGCTCCGGTCGGCCTTCCGGCGCGACAACTGTGACGATGCGCGCGCGGTGCGGCGCGGCGCGGCTTGGCGCGGCGAGCGGGAGGACGGACGGGCGCCGTATACCGTTTGAATTCGACCGCGGTGGTGATTGGCGGGCGCCGCGCGCGCCCGCCAATCGCCACCGCATCCGGCCGTGACGTCACGCCGCGGTATAAGAGACGGCCACGCATCGCCCGCCGATTCAGATGCGCGCTGGCTTGCGAGCGATGTGCGGACGGACGTGAGTCGTGGTAGTCAACGTCGGCTGCGGCCCTTCGGCAGGTTGAGAGACGACGCCGTGCGGCCGTTTCCCCGAGTTCGTGTCCACGTGCGCGTAAATAGAAGAAAATTCGAGGGAGAGTAAAGGAGAGGTCCTTCCGATTGATCCGAGTGCTGAGGATTCACGAAGCTAGTCAGTGCGAGTATCGCGCAAGTGTAAATGGTGATATCCTAGCTGCGAGTGAGACGGAAGGTCGAGCTACGAGAGCGTTGGAAGTGCGTTGAGTAAGAAGCGTTTGGCAGAGCGAGGCGGAAATAGGAAATGGTGCGTGCGACGGAGACAGAGAGTAACCTAGAAAGAAGGCCAATGTGTTCCTAAAACTCTCGCAGGAAGAAAGAGACGCGCGGAGTACGTTAGTAAGAGAGAGAGAGAGAGAGAGAGAGAGAGACTTGAGGTAAAGGTCCGCATTAATCCCCGCGAGAAAGACACGCGAATGCAAGAGTGTCGGAGAGAGAGAAAATACCGTAAAGTGTTCCGAAACTCCGATTCAGTCGAGCAACGTTCAAGAAAACAGAAATCAGGGGAGAAACAAGGAGAAATCGTTTCTCGACGTGAAGACAGCTGATTTGACGACAGCTCCGCGCTCCGTGTAACGTAAAAGAGCGAGAGAGAGAGAGAGAAAGAGAGAAAGAGACATAGACTGAGAGAGGA
The DNA here is from genome assembly GCA_011638315.1 of Tetramorium parvispinum. Taxonomy (NCBI): domain Eukaryota; kingdom Metazoa; phylum Arthropoda; class Insecta; order Hymenoptera; family Formicidae; genus Tetramorium; species Tetramorium parvispinum. The sequence goes on from VBVR01002237.1 coordinate 15,725, forward strand.
AAGAACAGCCATTCATTTTTTTTCCTCATACTTTAAAATTCCCGAGTCGCTCGAGGGAAATCCGGAACGTCTCGATAGGCCGGAATCCTTGACAATTCGAATGGAACGTACGTCGCCGCAGTCCACGGAACCGTGTCGGCTTGCGTAACTTCGAGCTCGCAGAATTTCAGGGTACGAAGGAATCCGAGCGCCGCGCGAAAGCTCTTGGTTTTCAAAAAATCTCTACTTCTCACCGGCGGGGATTCCCCTGAGATCCGCGGATCGCCAGATCTCGGATCTTCGATCCTCGAGGAGGAAAACTCCGGTTGAACTTTATTTTTTTCAATTCTCCGAGCTTCGGGAACTCGCGTACCCTGGAGAGCTCAAAGAATCTCGTTGCGAACGAGCTTCCGGGTTCCGGGAACGCGGTCGCGAGGACGAGTAAGCTTGCGAGGCTGTACCGAAAGTGCAGGAAGATGGTCGGCAGCAACGGGACCATGATCGCGATTCGTCTTGTCCGCAGCAAGCTGCGGAAGCGCGACGAGCATCACTCGAGCGCGGGTGCGGTGCACCCCGAGGCAACGGTGGTGCAGACGGCGACGTCGCTCGCGACGATCGGCAACCCGGCGACGCATCCGGACGGCTGCTGCACGCAGATGTCCACGACCACCATGTCGACCGACCTCGGCAACAGCGTTTGCGACGAGCACGTATTTGCCGCGACGACGGTGACGCCGTCCGCCAATCCGGTCGATCCGTTCGCGTGGCAATTCCCGCCCCCGTACCCGCCTCCCCACATGCCGCCGGCGCAGTACGCGTTGTACAACGATCAGGTTGGTGCACACCTTGTATGTTTTGTATTTTAAACTGGCGCTCTTGCGACGGTTCTCAACCTTTGTTTCTGCTCGGTAGCGAAGAACCGCGATTTTCTCATCGCCAGATACAGAAGATCCGATTTCTTGGGGAATGGGGTCATTTAAAAGTATAAAAAACTATCATATGTGGAAAAAATCTGTTATAGAAAATTGTTTTACTCTATATCCGATTAAAAATATAAAATAATTGTACATTGTATTTCATAATTTTAATTTCTTGGAAAATGGAGTACATTTAAATATCTTTTTTTTCTTTATATTCCTTTTTGAAACTGCTGATTTTTTGTGTTTATTAACGATAATATTTAAAAAAAATACGTAAAAAATGTTGAAGAAATTTTCTATTGTATTGCAGAGTATTTAAATTATTTTTAATGTATTGAGTCGTGCACGTTTCTTCTATTCTAGATTTCAGTATTCAATTTATTACGCAAAATCATTTTTATCATTCTTGTACAATTATGTCGTAAATAAAATTATAAATGTTATCAGAAAAGGAACAAAGAGTGATAACCGAAACTGTCAGTTTCTTTCAAACATTACTCTAAATTAGTAGATAAGAAAGACATTATATTCTAATGCAATGTGAAAAGGTTAAAAGGCCAACAGTACAAAGGATTTAACATAAGTAAAGCCTATACTTTAATTGTCCATATACAAACTCGTAATATCATATTTCTTATATACGTAATGACATAATTCTTATATACAGTTTCTTATTTCCTAAGCCAGATCAAATCTCTCGATAAAATTTAAACGCAAAAAGTAACAATGATCCCTACAGATTTGTCACCAGTGGTGATTATCGAAATCCATATCGGTTTCAATTTCATAACTATTGCAAATTGAATGCAAATGTGGAAGAAGCAAAAGTAATCGTTACAGTTTATAATACAATTATTTCAATAGATTTTTCGTACGTCTATCCGTTCGTATTTCTATCCGAGATATCTGATGACAATAACACGGAAGAGAATTTCTTCAAAGACCTTTTTTAGACCCATGAAACGCGATGAAACGCGATTAGCTCAAGTCAATGGCATAGACTTCGCTCCTAATCGCTCCCTGCGATCTATCGGTCGATCTAACCGTCGCAACGGCTAACCGACCAACCGGTGGAGCCAGTATTACTAGATTTTACTGGTTTTACCCCTGCTGCGCCTCCAACGACTTGAGGACGCACGGTATATCGACCGGAGACACCCGAAAAAAGATTCGCGGGTGTAGAAAGTGATGGACGTAGTCTCTGTTCCGTAGGGGTGATTTCTCCAAGAACGCGCAATAACGAGGCTCACTTTCTCCCTTTCTCCCTCGGTGATGACATATAATATTAAGTTTATTCATATGAACAGTAATTCTTGGTTTATTAATGACTTGATTGACTTAATTTCAAAGTCAAAGAGTAGGCTATTAATTTGCGATTAATACTGAAAGATAAAATTTTCAAAGTTTTTCGAGACTCTCGTATTATGCCAAAAGAATCTTAATGTTCTTTTTATCTGAAGTTACGCAGTTTTATTTAAAGAACTAGGATATTTTGCGTTAAAAAGTAGAGGGAGCGATAAAAATTTCAAATTCTGTTATCGCGTTTCTGTAATTTCAAGTTCTGTTATCGTATTTCGCAATTCGAGCTCGATCGAAAAGTATTTTTGCTGAAAGAAAAGAATCGACAAACTTGCAATCCGCTTGATTTCCGTCTTTTCTGATATATGTATACCGTCCGTAAACGTTCGGGGGGGAAAAAATAACAAGCCCGTTCATCAATCGATAGTCGGGACAGTGACCCGCGGCCATCGCGGTTTCACGCTACTTCGCGAACGATCGATTATTCCCGCCGTTCGAACGGCGATCGCTGATTGGCCGCAGCTGCGATGTGCCTTTTACTACCCTAACCTAACCTAACGTGTGGAAATGAATTCGATCGCGACGAATGGAACGACATTGTTTTTTGTTTCATATAATTCGACTTCGTCGATGTGATTATAACAAAATGTATCATGTAAAAAATATCAGAACTTTGAAATTTTTTTTATTAAGGAATTTCCTCCTTTTTATTCTCATCATAATTAGATTGTGGCAATTTATCGATCTTGCGAGGAAGAAACAGTTCAAATCATGGAATTGACAATTAAGAAGATTAATTTCTTTTTTTAGAAAGAGGGAATTAAAAGGGTGGCTTTATATAGATTGCTCGAAATAGTTCGGAATCGCTTTTTCTGTAAAGTAGACTAATTAAAATTGTGAACAAATGCTATATCAGAATGAAAAATTTTGAAAAAATGCTATATCAATTTTATAAACATTTGCATTTCGACATTCCAATTTCACGGACCTATTAAAATCGCCACTGAATTAAAAGATACATCTCTATCATTTATTAGCACGACGCCAGATGCGAAATAAAAAATTATTAACCTTACGTATCGCCTCTAATTGATAAATAAATTTTATAACGATGAATCATAAATTGTTCGTAATGCCGTCACGACGATGTCGATTGACTTTACGGCCGTAAGTTTAGTGACAAAATTATCACGCGAGATATAATAAAGCGGCAGAACGTATGTATAAATACATCGGCGAAATGGGTGCAGCTCTCGATGCTTCTCCGGCCTGGCGCTAAATTTAGCGTCGCCGGTGGGCGTCCACCTACCGCCGCTTACCAGTCGGGCCCCCGAATAGGGTGCAGCTGTCGAGCCGTTCACGAAATACCGTTCCTCCGTCTGCGAGATTGGCAGGACGTTGGAGTCGCGATTCTAGCCAACAATGCGAATCCACGGCGAGTAAATTTAAACGGCAAAAATACCTAAAAAATAAAATATTGTTTATTTTTTTGAACCATCAAATAGTTGCCATTTTCAGCTGCGAACGAAAGAAAAATCGTAAATCGCGTTCCAGAGATGAGAACAAAATATCTAACGAAGAAATTTTATTCTAGATCAATTTTGAAGAATATTAAAGCTTCAAAACTGTACGACGTCGAATTAGGATATGTCATAATAAGAGATACCTTCTCGTTTTTTAATATATATTTTATCACGTTTGTTTTCATAGACTTTGAACGTATGATATGAATAATGCGAAAGCACAATTTAGTTAAGACAATTTCGGGGAAAATGCCTTCGCATTTTGCAATTCGTTATTCCATCATCGTTTATTTTTGTAGACTTTGAAACGTGCGATATGAATAATACACTCATACTTTTGTATATCTCACATAACATAACTCATTCCGTTACGTTATGTTACGTTAATATGAATTAATGGCATGGATATATAAAACTGGGTTTCTCTCTGATTTTGCAGGATACCCTTGTACACGGATTGCCGCCGGACCGGTCTGGGTTTGCGAAGGGCTTCCGCAAGAACCTCGGTGGACGCTGGCGTCGGCTGGTGAAGAGGAAAGCGGAGACGGATACCTGTGCCATTCCCCCCGAGCTGAAGGATCAGCTGAAGACGATCTACGTCTATTGACGGCCAAAAGTCTGTCCCGAAAATCTGAAATCCCCGAAGAGGAATCTGAAAAAATTATCGCTAAAGAATCGATAATAAACAACACGAGGCAGCCTTGGTGAAAGCAAGAAGAGGCTCTAGTCAAGAAGTCAAGGAAAATGAATCGAGAAAGTTGAAATAAAGAGAGGAAGATGTGAAGGGAGCTGAAACAAAGATATTAGAGACGAATGGTAGAAACACAACAGCTTAAAGTGATATAAGAATAAGAAAAAGATTTTGGGAAGCATATAAGAAGACCGAAGTGTAAAAGGACGAGAGAAAGTTCGGGGAAGGAACGGCGCAGGTATGGGAACCAATTCCGGCCAATAGTCGACATATCAGAAAGTGTGCCTGAAGAGGATGTAACGAAGTGCCTTCTTTTATTCCACAAGCGCCTTCTCATGAGACTGATACCGCGAAGAAATATACCGCGATACATGGGTGCGACAAAGCGAGTTACCTCGTAGCTTCTGCGTATGTTTTTTTTTTTGCGCGCGATTAATTAGTCGACAGATCGCCGTATTTCGGGTAGTTAATTAGTATTAGCGCGTCGGCTGGACTTGCGGTAAAGTAACGCGAGCGGCGTGCGATCGATCGGATCGTTCGGCAAATTTTCGGGATTCCTCTAAAAGTTCGACACTCTTGCTTTTTTTAGTCAAGTCCCTCGAACCTTTGCAGCCTTGGCGAATCGGCAGTCGCGATCTCGAGGGGAAATTCAAAACTGTAAACATTTAAGTTATTATTTATTACAAGAGAGATAAAAACAGCGTACACATTTTTTTCCTATTGAAGTGCAAACTAGTCGTATATGGTCGAATGTGGGAAGACTTGCAGCTGCTGCGGTGTCATCGGTACGTCGTGTCACGCTCCTCGACGAGGCAGCACAACAGAGAATCGGCGACAGTCCGTACTTTGTCCAGCTCTAAGTATACATAAAACGTTCGAAGCTAAAGTAGATTAGACATCTAATTTAAGAAGGTCCTCTTTGAATACTTTGATCTCGTATTTAAAGTGGATCTTACAAATGGAACAAGTTCGATTCACTTTGGCTTTCTACGCGTTACACGCGTACGTGAATTCCTTCTCGGGCAGTTGACTCCCCGGTTGTTCATCTTAATACCGAATGAAGTCGATCGCCCGCTATCTCGCACCCCGTAATTGGCTTCGAGGCCGCCGACGTCGAAGTGTGTAAATAAAATGTAGCGATCTCTCTGGACAAAGGTCCGCGGGATGTACGGTTTAATCAACGAATGGACTTTGGTGTTCCTAAAAATCCTCAAGGGTCTGAAGGAGGGACTCCAGGATTTGAGAATCTGCTGGGCCCTCCTACCGTCAGAACGGAGTGCAGCGCCTCGAAAGAATAAGAATAGGCCAATTTAAAATTATCGAACTACTACGACGGCTCATATTGAGTCCGTTTTATTGTAACGCTGACGTGATATTTCAGCTTGTGCGCTCGCTTGACTCTTTAACTGCTCTTCGAACATGTTTATTCGACGAATAAAGTATTACAAAGTATTACGACTGTTCAAAAGTCATTCTTAAAGAAAATCTTGAAAGCCATATGCGATAGTGAACAATTATTTTATATGTTAATATTTAATAATTTAACTATTAAGAATTACTGGAAATTTTAGTATTTTTTCTAGTAAACGAAAACTGTTCGTTCTATCAAATGATTTTATTTACAGATCGAATGTATTTAATGGATTAATTTGCGGTTAAAGGGTTGAGCAGCGCAGCGACGCCATGAAAGGAGCTTCTCGCGTCAGTGATTAATTAGTTTAAAGAAATCGACGGAGATGACATTCGGTCATTCGGTTGGAGAAGTTCTGCGATTGATGGACGTTTATTAAATATAATACGTATTTAAACGCAAAATTTTGATTTTTTATCAAAGAAAAGCATAAGACAAATTGTGATTATGTCATTTTTATTGCCGTAAATTTTATCAGTTTTTTAAAAGTGATTTGTGGATGAATTTAGAAATTTATGCAATTTTATTACGATTCATTGTTTTTGCTCGTAACACCGATTATTTGATTGTTTTAATTTTTTTTTATTATTTTACACATAGATTGATTTTAATATATTTATTTTATTTCGCATGCATCTGGCGCAGTCATTTGTTTTCACGCGTGTGTGAAATCCCGCGATAATTGTGCAGCACGCTTCACGAGTGACCGAAAATCCAGAGGATCACGATCCTCCGTAATAGTATTGTAGAATGTAAATAGGATAACGGGTGTGACCCGTCGATTTTTAGAGTTACTTTTAAGGGCGTAACCGGCAATATTTCTTGCGACGAATTTAACAAGATGTTTTATCGACTCGCGACTTGAATCCTTTGAATACCACATTCGGGTAAAAAAAATGAACAAAAAAGTAACAATTTTTTATACGACAAAACCCCATTCTGCATGATGTATTATTACGCAAGTAATTCTATGACAATCCAGTGACCACAATTTGTTGAGCGTCGAGAGGGAAAAAAAGGATAAAATTTAACTTTTGCGAAGCTGACGGATAATTGAGTTCATCAGTTCCGGATGTATATATTTCAAAATTCGAATAGAAAATACACGACGCAAAATAAAAAATATTCGATAAAATTGCCAATGATGTCAGTTTGAAGCGAGTACATAAAATATCGTCTGAGATGACGTTAGCGCAAAATTGTGTTACGTAAAAAGTTCAAACTTAAGTGAGATTCGTTCTATTGCATTCGAATGCGAATTCGGAAGTGCCTTCGCATAGAAAACCATCGCACGAGATTTAGTTGCAACACACACTCACATACACACACACACACACACACACACACACATACACTCTATGCCTGCGGTAATGCATTGAAATGCATTAACGGTTTCCGGTGCGCTTTACACTTAGCGATCAAATTTCTGTGTAGAATCATACCTTCTTGTTTACGTAACTACTTGTATGGTTCAATTGCTTCGTGTGGGATAGATAAAAGAGAAGAAAAAAAAGGAAAAAGAAAGATCGATGATTCGCGTGTCACGAAGCGTTCTCGCGGACATAACGAACACCATAGACCCGATTGTATAGTGTATAGCAAGCCGTTTCTATTTCTCTGTCTCCGTCTTTTTGTAAATAATAGGAAAGTATCAGGACGGGAGGGGAGTCGTGCTTCCCCTCGTCACCTAGTCACTCGCTCGATTAATATTTCGTTGAAATGTTATAGCTGTAAACGATGAGAACCGACCGACGCAGCTTTCTCTCCCCAACAGTAAAGACGTTAAATAAAGAAGCAAACAAAATGTTGCAAATGAAGGAACTGTCTTGTTTGATCACAGGGGAAATTTCCTGTTCCAGGACTTATCCTTAGTCCCCATCATTTCTGACGAAAGTGAGGGATGTCCAATCGAATGTTTAATATAGAAGCTTTATCGATCTTTCGATACTCATATTTTTATGTATCCTAAATCCGGTAAAAAAAAATACTTCCTTTCTCATTTCTTTTTTTAAATACAGATATACAGAATATTAAATATTATCAAAATTTATTTAATTTATTAATTTAATTGTAAATCATAAAAGAGAACAATGACGATTGAGATGTAACATTAGATTGTAAAATAAGCCCCACGTGAGTAATTGCATTTAAAAGAACTACATGAGTAATATTACCTAGGTAGAATAATGACGTCATTTCAACGTGACGTTAAATGCCGTTAAGTGATGACTAAAGTCATAATGACGTCATCTCGATGTCATTATGAGTTTTGTTTTAATAGACGTTACAGACGTCCTAAAAGCTTTTAAGCATTCTATACGATGTCGTTACATCCTATAAGTTTGTATTTCTTTACGCGTACACGTCACTGGTCGAGGGTGAATCCAAAATTCAAATAGATAGGATTTCAGAATAGGAAATATTTGATTTGGTATATTTATTAAAACTATAAATGCAGAAGGCAGGATTGATAAGATTAGCATTTGGGAAAAGTGAGTAACG
>VBVR01002238.1:0-24047 GCA_011638315.1 Tetramorium parvispinum
ATCCATTTTTGATCGTAGGTAGTAGCGGACATTTGGCACCTGTAAAAAAAGAAAAAGGTGTCGTGTTATTATCCGCTATCATCCACTTAATCTTATATCATGTAAAATCTTATATCATGTATGATGTATCATCCACTTAATCTTATATCATGTAAAATCTTATATCATGTATGATGTAAAATTAATCATATATTTATTAATCTAATATTGAAATACAATTGATTATACTTACGCGAACATGTTGGTACTTCGTCGGACCAGGTGCCGTTGCTCATGCAAAGAATGACGGGATGTCCGCTTCGAACGTAGCCGGGTTCGCACTCGAATCTGACAATCGTGCCATAACTTCGACCGCCTCCGTTCAAGATAGTTATATTGGAGTGAGGTGCCTCTGGTAGCGGGGCGCATTGAGACGCTGAGAACAAAATGACATGCGCGTTTTCTAATCTATAATTCTACCTTATATAATATCGCATCTAGTCGTATCAATTGTGAGACTTTCAACGAACCTAAACAGGACGGCTTCTTTTCCCATTTTCCGTCAGCCAAACAGGAAATCTTCTCCGTTGGTCTTCCAGAAGGAAACGCGAATCCCGCGTAACATTGATAGGTCGCCAGTCCTCGGTAAGTAACGTTCGAAGAACCAATCGAAAATCCGTTATCGATTTGAGGTACGGGGCCGCAGTAAACCTCTTGGCATTTAGGAATATACGTAACTGACCAGTTCCCTCCAGGGAGACATTCCGTGGAAATCCTCGATTTGCCTGTGGCAAACTCTTGCCCCAGTGGGCAGGAGAATGTAACTACTGTGCCGAATGCCGTATCCCGACTGGACGCTAAAGCTCTCTCGCCGGGTTGCAACGGAGGACAGTCTAAGTTTAATAATTTCATAATATTAGCTTAGCTATCACTACATACAGACATAAACTTATAATGCAATAATTCGATGAGAAATAATGGTTAAAAAGATTTCGAATCAATGTGGATTAGACATTGGAATAAAAAGTTTTTCGACCAATCATTTCTCATCGAGAATGTTATGGAAAATGTAAAATAATTATAGTCAATTAATAAATATGAGATATTGTGTATGCCGAAACGGTCGGGCTGGATCTTTGTGCCTAATAATAAATATTTTATTGTGTAAATTTTATATACATTTTTCATTTACCGAAACTATGTGCCGTTATATTACGGATTTAAAATGCAAATATTATTTCGATCCAACCTGACCATTTCAGCATTTCTCATGTTTATTGATTTTATACCATATCTTGATTTATTTGGTTTTAATTATATATTAAATAAATATTTTAGAAATATATATGTGTATATATTTACATGTTATCGAATAATAGGTATTAAAAATAAATAAAACGAAATATGGCTTACCGGCAGAAAACGCGGCCTGCCAGCCAGCGCTGCTGTGTAGAGCATCAGAGGCAAATCTAACGAGCATTTCTCCACTTTCCGCGGTGAGCGTGATCTTAGGTCGAGTGTTAGAGGTGAAACCGCTTCCGGGATGCAAGCGTAGACCGTTCGTATTGGAGCCATCGTATATCTGCCGATTTCCCATAGAAAAGCGAAAGTTAATATTCCGAACGTACGGGATGAAGTAACTTAATTCATCGCGTTCGTAATATAATTAAATTTACCTGTACGTAATCAGTTTTGTGTACGTTAAATTTGACGAATTTCAGAGAAAGCGGCCCCCTGTCTGGATTTTTTATTCTGTACAAACATTCCTGATTGTTAGGATAATCGTTGAGACCGTAGGACGGTGATTGAACGGTTCCGTTTTTTGCGATGATCGTGGCCTTGCAGCCTTGCGTAAAGCGAATTCTGAAGCCGCGCTTGGAATCGCCGAGACTCGTTTTGAAGTACAGATACAAATTGTTTCCGGTAGACATGATCACTGTCGGATTGTCCTCCGATTTCCCGGTGAGACGTGCGATCGGTTGGCTCATAGGTGAATCTCCGTCCCTCACAAGAATATAATCCCGATTCCTTTCGAGATCCAAGTCCTCGATCTGGAAATAAAAAAGATTAAATCCTTGAATCTCACAGGTATTTTTATATCCATTTTTATATCCTTTATTTAAATTTTAAATGCTATATTAAACGCTATATTAAATAAGTATCGCGGTTGAAGTAAAATGGATATGTGAGATTTCAACGTACTTCCAAAGACATTATGCGTCCTGGCTGAGCCTGCAGGATATACAGGCACTCCAATCCTCCAGGATAATTCTGTGGATAACCCGGGGACATGAGCACCTGTCCCTGTGGCGTCGCTCTGAGGATTCCGCCGCAAGCCTGCGGTTCGGTCTTCCACGAGGCGCGGAAGCCCTTCCTCTCCACCGAGGCGTCTGTGCTGAACTTTATAATCATGAAATTTGAGGCTGAGACGAAAAGTTTATTGCTGAGATCCTGCTTGCCGGAAAGAGTCGCCAGATTTACAGACTTCTCCTCAGTTCTACCGCCTACGAGGATCTGCACTATGTCGAAGCTCTTCTCGGTCTCGAATTCTTGGAACTGGAACCCGAATCGTGACTCATTTTACAATTTCATTTCGAGCGCCAAGACTTGCCTCTTCTTCGAAAAGTCTTTACGGTATATTATATGCAGCATTAAGTGGCATTAGCTCATTGAATGAGGAATGTTTATAAAGAGCAAAATGACTCACCTGCAGGAGAATGTTGTGTCCTTGAGGACCTTCCAGCGTCCACTTACAATTGCTGAGGGGTGCATATTTATGCGGGTAATTTGGACTCTCTACGACGTCGCCGCTGCTCGCCATGTAATACTGGCAGTTGGCCGGACAGTCCAGTTCGTCGGAGTAATCGCCGCAGTCGTCTTGCTTGTCGCATTTGAACGCCGCGTTAATGCACTTGCCGTTCGAGCAGTGGAACGAACCTGCGGAATTATCCCGTCACGGCGGATTATGATTCCATGTGAAATATGAACAACGGCCCGCCGGCCGTTACACGCTTATGTCGCCTATAATTCACGTGGACGGACTTACCGGAAGGGCAGGCGTTGGCGCGACACATGAAAGGAAGAAGCGACTCGCACGTGGTCAGTTCCCACGTTTGCCGGTCGTCCGTCAGGGAGACGTCCACGCATTCGCCTGACTGCGGATTCGGTTGCCTGGACGCCCAGAAACCTACATTTTTGCCAACAATGTGAAAACGCAGTCTCTATCAATGTCGACGGTATTGCTTTCTTTTTCAAAATAATTATTAGCATTAAAAATATCTTAAACGTTTTCGTAAGACGCTTTTGTAACAAAGCTATATCTACATACATACGTATTATACTAAACAATTAAATCTTAATAATAGTGTGTTAACAATACGAATATCTCGACTAATGCATGTCTGTGGCAAGATAATCTGCGTCAACCTTGATATATCTTAACTCGAATAATTACATTTGTTGCTGTACGTAGTTAACTATGAATTCGACGCGTAATTAATAGTTCGGTTTAGTAGACGGTGTGCAAATGCATTAAACGAGGAAATTGTAGCTTGCAGCAAACGGACATGAAACTACGATGTTTGGGCATTGTTGTGGGAAAAGTGTGTCTTCGTCCTGTGTATGTGAGTTCCGTGTTCCGTGACCCTGATAGAAACTGGCCCCGTGTGTATGCGAGGTCGCGGAGCTTTGCGAAACGATCACGTCACGATTATCAGCCACTTAATTTCATAATACATGTTCGTAACGTGTTCAAAAACTTTTACCAGGAGAAAAGTTTCGATTATTACTTTTTTTATTGTATCCGTATTTTAGATTAATTCATTCGGAATACTCTAGTTCTCTAATAATTTTAGTTGTCTTCAAAATGTGCAGAGATATCTTTTGCACCATATTTTTTATTGAAATTTGTTCAAGAAAATAAAAATTTCTTTTGGCACTTACAATTATCGAGTAATTAATTATTAAAAGTGAGATTTTAGGGAAAATGCTGCAATTCTGTAACTCTTAACGACAGTTCGTTGTCGTTATAATGTCATTGCGTAGCTTTTTCACATAGTAAAAAAGTTGCGCAACGATTTTAACGATATCGAACTGTTAAGAATTACAAAATCGCAGCATAATAATTTTAAAGAAGGAAAAACAAAGACGAATCTCATAATCCCCTAAATTGATGTTAAATGATTTTTAATATTCAGAATTAAGCATCTATGACTTTGGAATTTTCATCTCCTTCACTTCGAGAGTTGCATTTGTTAACTACATCGCATCACGTAGGATATCGGTCAAGGTCTCTTAAGCAGTCGATCGTTAATGGCGAAGAGCGCGAGTCTCACTCAAGAAACAGATAAAAAAAAAAGGGGAAGAAGTGGCAGAAGCTGCACAGGATGTGTTTGGTTACGGGATCTGCTCGTGCAGAACGCGCGGCAGCCGTCTGCAAATCGAGTGAAACGGAATTGCGTACAAACCGGCATATTGCGAGACGAGCATTCCCGCGGCGGACTCGAGTGTGTTGGTACGTAAATCGTCGAGCGAAGCGAGACCGAGCCAGTAACGATCCAAATGCCGACCGATCATGTTCGCCGACATGTTGTTCTCGCTGTATGACTCCACCACCATCAGCTCGCTGCCGTATCTGCAATGGAAACGTCAAAATGTCAGTGACTTATCTTGTAATATAGCACGACCGAGATCCGAGACGAATGAGAAAACGCATTTCTTTTCATCTTCTGTCTTGGAAAACGATTGACATTACTCTTTTTTTTTCTGTCGAAAGAGATACCGATCATATCTCTACCAATTCCGCCCAAGTCAAATCTTAAGATGCACTTAGGTGCAGGACCAATAAAAGGGAAAGATCGATAGTATATCCTTACCTCCTGCATAATTCCGCCGCTTTTTCCCAGGAATGCCTGATGTTGAAGAATTTATAACAGTGTATGCCTCGCAGCTCCCATCCTGCGCAAGGAAACATCGCATTAAGCTGTCTGCCTTAGATGTGGAGATTGTCTGAGCGCAAAGTTGTAATAACGCGCCGCGAGCACGCAATATCGCTAAGGGGATTATTGGAACACCACGTTACTGATCATACTAATTGTTTGAAGTCTCTGAAATTACAATAAAGACTTTTTGCGATGCTCTTATAAACTTTTATATTTTTATTTCGTCGTAGCGAAACTTTTGTTGGAAACTAGAAGATACTGCGACGCGTACAGATGCAGGAAGCTTTTAAGGTCGACGAGCGCTTCCGTGCAACCGGATACTTTAACCATTCTCTACCGGCAAACGTACAGAAGACAGGAAAGGCGGTTAATCGGTGACCCGCGCTAACAGCGACGGATATAACGGCCTCGATTGTTTTTAGTGCATACGGTGTGCCCTAAGGGGTTGATAGCGAGTCGAGGAGTCTCGTAAAATGGTGAGGCCCATGATGGTAGCAGTTTAAATGTGTTTGACAGATTATGTTATTGATTTTCGCTTATATTTATTCAATCGCCTCAATTTTAGTTCAATTTCCATCAAATCCGATTGCCGATACGTAATTTTTCGATGGTGGCCTGATAATTTGCAGTATCTTCGATTTACATTCTGTTTCACAAGGTTTCCTCAAATCTGATTAGTCGAGGAGTAATTTGATGCGCCTGCTCGCTCGACTGAGAAATTGCTTGGAAATAATTTTCCGTATTGATCGTCATGGATATCGTGCATAAGAAGCTTGTATCCAGATTGCTCCTGGCGGGAGCTTTATTTCACGGTATGTCGTACACCGTCTGATGCTCCGAGGATGCTCTCGAGTTTCCGCGAACTCGATTCGTGTCAGTGGTTCGATCAAAGTAAACCGCGTCCCGGTCAGAATCTTGTCGCGTAACAAGCGATATTGCGTTTCGCGGAATCTGATCGCCGGAGTATGTAAATTACTGAGGCAAAGTTTCGATCTGGGGGAAGGTATAATATTTCACAGTTATCTCGGTAGGAAAACAACAATAGCGACCGCGTAACAGCGTGTTTCATTGTTCAGGAAATAATGGTGTTACGGGGGTAGAATTGATTAATATTATCTCGGCTTTTTAAATAGTCTATTTTCTAGTTTGACACAAATAGATAAGAAAAAGAAGAATGAATAACTCAAAAAGAGAATTTAAAAGTTATCTTCCTAAATGTTCAACTCACGGCCACTTATTGGCGATTTCTACTTGTTATCAAACGGTGTCAGTGTTTGATCAAAATAAATTATTCTGTCGATCATGCTCATCATTTTACAACCACTCGACAGTCGTAAACCTGAATGCATAAACAGCGTATTCTTCTGTAGGTTGGACACTTTCCAATCGTGTTGTCGCAATATCTAAATAATTGTAAAGGTCAGTTTTACCAAATTTGTGTAAAAAAATTTAATTTACTTTTGATATTACGAATATTCTGAACATTTATTTTCTTGCTGCCGCGCTGCGTTGAATGAAAACGGAAGATCATATGCGGAATGCAATTTAAGATGTTTTGCATTTCGTTGAAACATGCAAGTTGCGTGGAGGAGAACCGAGACGCAGCATCACTCAGTCATGTTGTTGATGCAGTTGGCGCTGAATTCGCTGGGAGAGACTCGATGACGACCTTCCTTTCTTTCAAAAGGTCAAACGGCCATGCACGCACGCGGTTCTCTCGACGTCCATTAACATTTCTCGTCCGACGAACGTGTGTGAAATATTATTTTCTCTCGAGCTAAGAACGGCAAGATGCGTGATCGTTCGCCCAACGATCACATAATTTGAAGAAAATCACGTATCTCGTTATCGTAAAATGTAGATTGAAATATATATAATCTGCAATTTACGAAATAAAAATCTCTAAATTTTTCTACTTTAAAGATAGAACCGACAGGATAATAAAAATTGACCTTGAAATTGATAAAGTTCTCAGTCTTCAATAGAATATGTTATAGATGTGAAAGAAACTAGAACAGAGAGAGAGAGAGAGACTCGTAACAATTGAAAGAGTTCACTCGCTGATGAAATGGCGAATGGATGATATAATCCTTCGACTCAATTAGCACGCGAGTACGCGGAAAGGTAGTCTTCGTTTCTCTGTTTTTCCGAAGGCAAAAGCCTTCTTGCGAGAAGTGAGGTAAGTATCCGCACGACGGATAATCGCGTAAGAACAGATGAGCGAGCAAGTTGCCGGATGTTCTACTTTTTGGAATCCCGTTCGACGGTGCGCTCGGTCGAGTTTCCTTCGAGGTGTATAACACCGTGGCACAAACGCGAGGAGCCGACGTATATTTTTAGGGCCGTCGTACGTGTACGACGGGACAGGACAAGCGATGATTCGAGCGATGGTACGAGGGTGGACGGCGGAGAAGGAGATGGAGAAGAGAAGATGGAAAGATGGGGCGGTGGATTCACGATTTAGGAATGCCGTCCCATTCTTTCTTCTTCGCAGATAGGGCAGGGCCTTGGAATCTACCTGCCTCGGAGTTTATATGTGGGCTCGAAAATTTCGGACCAAATTGGGCTCAAGTCGCATTAGACAGAACCCTCGTGATATTTCGTACATGAAGATAAAGCTAAGCTTCTCTTTTGACTGGAATATTGAGTCATAAAGTTTAAATTTCTTTAAAATCTTAAGAAACTTGAAATTCTTTCACATTCTAAAATTTGATATTTTCACATAAATGTGAATTTTTTCATCCATATAACGTGTGGAATGTAAGAATATTGATGAAAAAGAGATACGCATATACATATATACACATATACATATATATGTATATGTATCGAAATCTCAATCGAAATGGATTTCACTGTTGGAACTTAAAATGTTAATTTAGTAATACTTATGTAAATGGAAAGTTATGTTTCCAGAAAGTAGATTTTATTCCGATTATCGAATCAACGTAACATATTAACATATTAACTATTAGCATATAGAGATTTACTTTCTAAAATTGAAATTCTACTTTAATATATTTTAATCTCAAAATTCTATTTTTTAATCTTAGAGTTATAGACATTAAATTAAACGAATTACGCCATCAATAACTGTAATTTTCAATACCTGTGTATGTGCATGTTTCATTATATTTTATTTTAATTTAATTTATATTTTAATTACCATATAATCCATATGTCGAGAGATTTTTATATATTTTTAATTCGATTGAATTAAACATTTCGTTTTGCGGATAGCAATCTTGATTCTTATTAGCTATCGTTTAATGTTAAGTGATATTTATTCAAAATAATTTCTCGACTTCTCGATGAAATCGTTTCGCGATGTGTGGCTTCTACGAGACCGAAGGCGTGACCGAACGAAGTGTAGATTAATCAAGGTACTAAGGAAGAACAAGAAAATAGAAAACACGCGGAAGAAAATAGCACTTGCAATTTTTCAAGCGCACGCGACGACTTATAGCTGGCTAACAACCAACCGGCCCCATATGGTACATGCAACCTACTTAATTGCCTCGGCGAGTAACGAGGAAAAGTGGAGCAGCGTTACGAATGGCCGAACTCTTATCCTCATTGTCTCGCACGAGATTTATTTATCGGACATGTCTCATGTACTTGTCTCATTTTCGAAACTCTTGTGCTGCCAGAGCGAGGTATAATTGTTGGCGTGCAATTTGCGATTCAAAGCGTTTTGATGTGATTTAAATGTAAGCGACGATGCGTCCTAGTAAAAAAAAGGAGTCTTGGAGAGATTCAAATCCCGGCCCCTATCCTATTTTTCAATGGGAAATGGTCTCGTGACACATTAGGGACTGTTATATAATCCTACCGCCTATCTCTTATACTACTAGTAATGCTTACGTTCATCAAAACACTTTTGATCCTTTTGAGTCTTTTGATGACAAATAACAAGTATTCCTTTTCACTTTTCATATATCTTATGTCTTACGATTAGGCAGAGAAAAGCGAAAATATTTCATTAAACTCATCTAATTAATAATAAAAAAAAACCATATGTAAAATATACTGTAATTTATCTCTGAGATAATCATAAGAATAAAGAATATGAGACTACAGAATTTATACGCGTGTCATTCGCCAAATTAAATTAATTTTTAATTAAATTAATTTAATTTGGTGAATGACACGCATATAAATTATAATAATTAAATTGAAATTTTATTTCCAAATGTCATTTTCCATAATCTAAAAATACTAATGATATTATCGTAATGTAAAACTTTAAAATATTATAATATTAAACACATTGTATACCTTATACTGTAACATTTAAAAAGAACTATTTAAATACGATAATATTCTTCTCGAAAGTGTTGTAATAGAAACACATAATCATAAATATAAATTTACATAGATTAAGAGGCATACTACTAATTATAAGATAACATTGGAAAATTATGATAATTGAGAATATTTAAATATAGACATTCAACTTTTCATGACACCATCGAGTTACACATTCCTTACGAATCCATCTCTGTGAATTTGTTTATATTGGTTTCCCTTATTCGCAATTGTATTCTCCGTTACTTGTGCCATAAAATTAATCTTTTCTCGTACGATCCACGGAATAAATCCAAAACTTGCCACTTACTATTTACTATAAAAACATGACGCACTGTATTGATTTACGAGTGAGGAACGCTGAATCAGATCAAACAAATAAAACCACTTTTTTGTGATTGATCATCATTTAATAGAATCATGTTTTACTCCTGCGAGATTTCTTCGAGTTGCCGAAGTGTGACTTATCTTTCTCCGCAGTTATCCAAATAACGGACTGCTGCGGCATTAGCCGTAATAACGTTTACAGTTTCTCAATAATCTTGAAAATCACTTTGTGCCGATTTTATTGCGCGGTTGTTCTCTCGTAACCTGCAAGACGGGAATATTCAGCGGAGGCCGATCGCGAAAGTAAGAGTCGCCTAATATCTAAGTTGGCCGTCTCGAGGATGACGATTTCTACGATGTCTCTGGATTAACTTGCAAGAATCGTCTCAAAAAAATAATTGCAGAGCGACTTTCATATCGCATCGTATCGCCATCAATTTTATTTACTCATAAATCGTCCAGCGCTTAAATCATTTATGTCAAATTTATGATATTTGAATTTTTTAAAATTATTTGAAATTTGCGCATTTTTACATTTAAAAGTTTCTCGTGTTTTTTCATTTTTCAGTTTTATCAAGTTTCTTCAAGGCTTAAATCAGTCTGAAGAATTATCTTTGAATTTATCTAAACAGATATGCGTTTGAATACCGGATGCTATCTTTTGAAAGGAAAGGAAAGGTTCGCTTAAAGTGTTCCTTGACTATGCGTCAATATACAAAGAAAGTGTTATTACTCACCGTTTGGACAAGTAAAGACATTTGTAGTAGGAACCTGCAACAGAAAGGAAGCGCGTTTATTTAACATTGATAGTTAACACCTGAACATAAATTAAATGATAGTTGGTAACTGATTTATAAATAGCATAGCAGGTACTACATTGAGTTTGCAGAAACTTTTCTAAATTATTGACCAGTGACACAAATTATCGTTCCAATCAAATTTAACAAGTAATAAGAATATAAAAATTTCTTCATGTACATTTATTTCTTCAATAGTTTGCTATAATCTTGGAAGTAGATTAATATTGGTTGGAATGAATAAAAAATTTCAAATTGTCACATTTGCGTGCCGCAAATTATTATAATAATAATATTTAATAGATAAAAATATGAGAACGTTACTCTTATACCGATAAATCAATGAGAGACCTTGCCGAAAAAGGTAACTGAGATGATAAATCTTAAATCTTTTGTTACTTCACACCTGGAAGTCGCAATTTTCGCATGTCGGATTTAACTGTGGAAAGGCGCCGGTTTAGACCCACAACCAGACATGCTAGACGCATTGTTATCCGGCAGGAGAAAGTGAAGATGCAATCTGTCCAACGATCTTCGTTTCTCGCGTCCGTCTCTCAAGAACACGGAAAGTATCCGCTACTCCGCGCGAGCGACTCGGACGCGTTCTCGCTTGTATTTCGACGTTGCTATGCGTGAGTATCAGTGATATAACGGTGACTACATTCCTATGAGAGGTGCGAGTTGCACCAGCTGTAGAAAGGCTGCACCCTCGTGCATTCCTGCGCGCGAGCACACTCGAAAATCGAGTCTCTATACCGTAACTCTGTCAAAGTCATTTATTTATAATATATTACGATAAGAGTGATATCTCATGATGTCATAGGTATATTATGTGGACACATATGTATGTGGACCGATCGCAATAAGAGTTATTCGCGCAAGGAAAGTGGCGAACATTAAATTTTAAACCGATAAAAAAAATATCGAAAGCATATGCGAATGTAATGCAAAGCAAAATAAAATTCCAAAATCTCTGTAAGAGGAATTTCTGAATTTCTCTTGCATCCGCGCTCTGTATCTCTACGAGCATTTCAATTTTCTATAGTCATAATCGTCGGACAGATTGCTGGGTTTAGAGAGGAGACGTTCGTCATGCAGTGCAAACTCTTGCCTCGGACTTGCATTCTCGCGAGGTTCCCTTCTCTCCCGCGTGTATCGGGGGCTACCAGTTCTGTAGTTAAAATCTGTTATATCTGTGTGCGCGATCGTGCGGCACCTTGGTGCGCGATATCAGCCGCGTTGCGCGCGGCGCGTATAAGTTTGTGTGCACTGAAATTCACTTTCACCTCACATATGCCACATCTCGTGGAAACGAGCTCCGGCACCGCTAACTCCTACGGAGTCGGCTCGCCGCCGACATACCAATTACTTCATAACCCACGGTTGAAACTCGCAGGAATCTTGACGTAGGGCTCGTATATCGCGCGAAGTTCGCCCTCGCGTGTTTTCTTCCTGGCCGCTTCGCCTGACGGCAGGGCCGTGCGCTCAACTTTTTCTTCATCACAGACAAAATTATCCTCGCCGAGTACTTGGGTTTTTCTCGTCCGACCGACGTGATTAAGTTAAAAACTGGTCGCGGAATGTTTTGATCATGATGAGAGAGGGAGAGAGAGAGAGAGAGAGAGCGAGGGGGACAATGAGTGTCATCGGCAGTAAATAGACAAGCAATTAAAAATCTTTCATATGCGCGGCGCGATGTGTAATACACGGAGCAAGCGTGAATATCGATTAGCGATAGATTCAGCCAACTCAACAAGTAGAGAAAAGGCACCGAGATTGATGTAAACTTTCTAAAGAGACATATCCCTATTTCTCAGAAATTAAATTTACATTTTATCAAAATTAATATAAACTCTGTTTAGTTAATCTGTTTAGTTAATTAACTCATTAAGAAGTAACTCACAATGCGTATATTTTTTATTTGTTTATATGTTAAATTAATTTATATCTAGTTTTTGAAATTTGAAAATTTTGTTTCTGCCAAAGATTCTAATTAAATAATTATATATTTGTATTTAAATATTTTAAATAAGTATATAATTATATTGAACATAATTTAATATATTATTGAACCATTATATCAATTCTGACATATTTTACAATTTTTAATAGATATATTGGTTTTGGTACTCAATTTCTCATAGCTTAATTTTCTTAAAGAACATGTACTCCAGGACAGTATTTTCTTAAAAACTAGAAACAATACTATAACAAATATGATATCACTTGATAAAAGGCAATTTGTAATATATTTGATATGTAGTTACATAAATTTTTATTTCGAGCTTTCAGTAAGAGATTACCTCTAGAAACAAAATGATATGTCGGCATTGATGCCTCTCCTCTAACATGCAACATGCGGCGCGCTTTGAAGACGTTGAAACTTCAGCTCGATAAGGTATACTTGAATGCTTACCTGAGACTCCGTTAGCTGAAGATGGCACAAGAGGACGGCGACCCAAACGGTCGCCAATTCTCTTATCAGCATATTCCTGCAACAGACAAGAAACTCTACGTGAGCAGGCGTCCATCTTACGTCGTACGGCTATAATTAAACGATCGTAGATATCGTCGGACGCGGTAACGGAGGCAGCGCGTCATTTTTTTTTCTCGAAAGTTGTCGATTTTTCTCGAAATATCTCGTCGCTGACTGGCATTCTTCGTCATAGGCGCATTTAGCGATGCAACGTATACTACACACATGCGCTTCGTCGCGGCGAGGATTAGCGATCGCAGCGTGAATCGTCCACGCGTGAGTCGTACGGTTGAGACTCGTTCGCGAGGCTCAACGGCGTTTTTTTTTTCCTTTGCCTACGTCGGACGTTCGTCATAATCGCGAAAGAACGCGGAAGGTATCGTCGTTTCTGTATGCTCGTCGAATACACACCCGTTCCCATAAAATTCCTTACGGTTTCTGTGGCTGAATTGTGGCACAGAACCGCCGGCATACCTCCCCGCCCCGCGTAACCGAGTGCCGCGCGAACCGTCGCCGGCCGCGAAGATTATTATTGATGACGTTACGCTGCACCGCGCACCTGTGTCTATTAACCCCGGATCAGACCTTATTTCTCGTCGCGCCACCCCAGCGTGGGGTCGTCCGATCGTCGTGCTCTTCCGTGTTCGTCACGTTCCGCAAATATATCTGGGAGACGAGTTTAAAAGATTTATTCCAAAAATGGCATAACTCTTTGTTTAGGTTCTAAATCCAACTTCCCCCCCCCCCCCCCCCCCGAAAAATCAAGAGATAGGAAGAAAGCATAATACGGCGATATTAAAGCAGAATGTGTATACGTATTATCGCAATTGCGTTTTCCAAGTCGCAAGCAGTTGCGAGCAGACGCGTGACGCAATGATCGCGAGGCGCATCGCGGATGAGCGAACTCGTGGGAAGCGCTGGAAAGCGATCTTGTGCGCCACGCGATACACCACCACGTGTCGGTGTGGCATACGGATCGCGAAAGTTTATTATATTTTGCGGTTCGCGCCAATTGTGCAGTCGCTTTTATGCAACCAACGCGCCATTGTCCGCGTCTACGTGCGAAGCGTCACAATTGCGCCTCGCGCTTAACTGGAGCAAGCGGTCGTGCGATCTTGCCGCCGCGAACATCCGCGTTTAATTAGCGCCTGGGTAATTAGGTCTCCTCGGAATTCGGAGATGCCGATTGCGTCGTGAGAACTCGTGCGAGAGCTCTTCCTTAATCGCACACGCGATCGCAGCCTCTCAAGATTTTGGTTGCAATCGTTGTTAAAAGAGAATTGAGACAATCAAAGGAGATAAGATAATTTCGTGATTTTAAAAAAAAAAAGATATCAAGATGTTATACTCACGCTGATTTCATTTATGATAGGCTGAGAGAAAAATATAGTTACTTTTGGTCTCAACCATAATTTTATAATATTTCTAACGATAATTACGGTTAACATAACAATGCATATAGTTAAGTTAATCATATTGTTAGAAATATTATAAAATTATGCTCGAGGCCAAAAGTAACTATATTTTTCTCTCAGTGTACTATTATCTGTGATATCTTCATCTATGATTAATGATATAATTATTATAATAATTATATAATATATGTACAATATATATTATAATGTGAAATATCAAAGAAAAACAACAGGGAACACCATGGAGTGATATAACAGAAAAGGTTCAAGAATACTAAGTCTTTAACTGTTAGACGCATCGGCTAATCAATTTTTATTCGCAAAGATAACGGACAGCCTCCCTGCTGCTTCGATTCGTGTCATACTTCTCTACGACCGTTGCCGAGCAAAAGAAACTAATTCGCGTAAAATAAGCCTCGTTCGAATGTTCTTACGTAAACACGGTCGTCACCGCGAACGAGACGATCGTAACGCGAAATCCGTTAGAATTGCGATTGGGAGGAAGTATCCTATCGACTAGGACCGACCGCGACAAGATTACGATTATTCGCGATTACATCGTCGTCGGCAGGAAATCTTCCTGCGGTGAGTTAAATGCCCCCCTCCCTCCACTGCTCCGTTCGAGATAGTCGATTCCCGACGATTATAACGGTTTATCAGGGAATCCGGACGAGCGCGCGTCACAACCGCATGCGTGTGTACGTACAAATGCATGCGGGTATGAGGCATCTCCTCAGAAAACATCAACGATGCACCTGTATGCGTACGCGAACGCGTCGTCCTGCTCCTGTCTTCAACGGACTCGCGACGC
This sequence comes from Tetramorium parvispinum, assembly GCA_011638315.1. NCBI lineage: Eukaryota > Metazoa > Arthropoda > Insecta > Hymenoptera > Formicidae > Tetramorium > Tetramorium parvispinum. The sequence continues at coordinate 15,054 of VBVR01002238.1, forward strand.
GAAACCGGTAAAATGGAATCGAGCCGATATGTCCTTCGAGTTGCTCTCGAAAAGATTCGTGGTCGATAGTGATCAGAAAAGTTAAACCTGTTCGCTTCCTGCGGTTTGTATTTATTCACACCGCGAACGAATGCGTTCGATTCTTTCGATGGAAAGATTTCTCACACGTCAAGAATGCGGGAGATATATTTTATGAAGTACGCTTATATACTGTTAAAATATACATAAGATTGCGATCTCAAAGCAAGGTGACACGCGTCATGCTGAAATCGAATCGTCCCTCACGTTCATTCAGCTGGATTTAAATGCCAGTCGCGTGAATAATTCAGCGGAGAAAAGAAATCGCTACGTGTCTAATAAATTATAATTAGGTAGATGAACAAGAAAGCGTACAAGATAAGTGACAGTTTATGAAAAGCATAGATGTGCATTATCTGCATTTATCGCAAGCTCGATAAATGCAGATATCTGCTATGTATGTACGATCGATACTACACGATTCGCTGCAGCGAAAATAGAAGAGATAGTCGCGCGAGTAGATCGAAGACCGGCGAGAAGGCTGGGATTGGGCGGAGGCTGGATCCCAGGCTGGCTAGAACTGGACTGGATCCTAGGTCAGCGCTAGAAAGTATTCGGTTTCCTGTTAAGCAGCACGAAACGGTGCGTGTAAAAAGCGAGCAATGACTCCCGGGACGCGTTTGAACGCGACTTTTCGCGGTGAAGCGGAGCGTGAAGGAACGCGAACAATTCGGCGCTGGGGAACGGCCGCGGATTGCGCCATTCAGCAATTCCGGGCGAGCCTTTTGTCGGATTAGAACTCTGATTAGAGACTTGCGTAATTTCTCGAAAACTCGCGCTCTTGGTACGCATTAATAACCGCTTGGGAATCAGAAAGGTCACGCAGCTGCCGTATAATAAATTCTGATAATCGCGTGAGAAAGCGCTGTAGCTCTATGCGTTTCGGTTCTTTCCACGCTTACGCTCGGGCAAGTATGAGCGCAGTATCAGCTAAAGACAAATTTATTTATTTTCTCGCACAGTGTGCCGCATAACGGTCTCCCTGTGTTACCAGGAAACGCTCGCATCGTCATAATTGCGATAGCACTGCAAACATACTTTCTAACTGGATCCTGGGTCTGGGCATGGTTATCTTGATCCTTACGTCGCGATCAATTATTTCTATAATAAAGGAGATCCCTGCGTCGGATTATACGGGCGAGTCTTTTCAATTACGGTAATGACTGCGCTATTTCTCCGATTCGCGGCGTTGATTCGCGCATCTAGAGCATAATTTATGTATGTAACGACGGATCAACGTCGCCGTTTAATTGTGCCTTTTTTTTTATTCCATTCCCGTGTGCACTTCCGCCGGACGGATTTCGCAAATAGGCTCGTTTCCCAACGTGCTTACTTTTTATGGCTATCTGAAAGTATGAGATTATGACAAATTTCTTAGGAAAACGTGTGATTTATAATTTCTCTATCGATGTCTAATAACACGTTGCGATATCATTGATACGATGATTTGTGCGCAATCACTGTTATTTACCGTTATACAAAATAATTTCTACGAAGCATATTTCTCTTTCTCGTCCGTTGTATATTTATTCTCACGTACCTTTCCTTCTACTGAATTAGAATCTTTAACCCTTTCAAGCCCAATATAAGAGATATAAGAAATTATATGTCTTTTAAAAAGACTAACATTTGTTATACATACAAATACTTATAAATAATTATTAATTATACAATTTCAAGAAGTATGTTATTCTAATATATTATTTAGACCCCGATTTTGCAATAAAATCACTGGGCTGCATCGTTACTTCATGTGTAAATTTAAAATTTCAGACAATATTAATTGCTGTATCCCATGTTTTTAAAAATAATGTAAATATTCAATTACTTTATAATGGCCAAAAATTCAAAAGTCATGAAAAATTCAAAGATTAGACTGTTCAATTTGTAATGTTAAATTATATTCAATTTGAGTTATTTTTAACTATTTCTTAGGTTATTGCACCTATTCAATGTCATTAATTTAATTAAAACAATGGAGTTAAATAAAACATATTAATTTCATTACATTACATTTTATATTAAAATAATAATTTCAACACGCATGTTAGTTAAAAATTACAAAATGTTATTTACTTTTACTTACATATCTTAAAGAATTGATTTAAATTTGATCTTTTAATATTTAACAGTGCACAACAATTCACACATACTCATACATTTCAATTACTACCAAAGATAGCACGGATGTAAGTAGCACGGAGGACGTAAATCAAAAGATCATAATGCTCTGTAGGTATCAAGCTAATTGCCGGAAATCTCACTAAAGTGCTCCACAAGTCATGACTTGAAGATAATTTTGTTTCAAAACAAGGGAGCCATTAGTGAAAGTAATATGAAGTAGTGAATTCATAGCAACATCACTGGGACGTAGAGTTAACAAGTAGAATTACAGTGTTTGAAGAAGATGCAAATGTGTTAACATAGAAATGACACTTTAACAGTTTATTATTAATGAGACATATTCAAAAAGTTACAAGAGTAACAAAATTAAATTATTGTACGTAAAATTCTAAGATAAGAAGATGGATAAGTTTATAGTTTATGAATATAGTACTTATTGCTCGCAATGGTGCCAATTTCAAGGTAAATTTTGCAGAGAAATGTACTTCCTGTTCCGTTTTCCACAAGAGAGCCTGCATTTTGTGGAATTTCATTGTCGACGACTGAGATTTACAGACTTATTTTACGATGAAGGTCGTTTTCCTTGGTTGAGTTCATCGACTCGCCAAGATAAAAGAGAGAAGGTAACTAGATAGATATTCAAATGCAGAGATCACGAGTGAAGTACCGCTGCGCATTGTCCGCCGATCACTTCCGGTTTTGCTCGATAAACCCCCGTCAGTGACACATCCGTTCGGTGACAAAATTGGTAAACGATACACCACGATACCATACTTGAATTCAACCTACGCGATACTCGAGAAGTCCCTCACGTAATCATTATCCCGTAGCACATTGTACGTAATATGAAGAGGCACGGCGCACAAAACGCATTGTTATCATCGTCTTTCGCAATTCACGCGATTACTTCTTTTTAAATAATATAAAAACATGTTATGCGTGTACTTCACGTTATACAATTCTATATAATTCTTCACAGAGTGAGACGTCGCCACGAAAAGATTGGGAATCACAAAGTTTGACGCAGTTTCGAAATTGATTGTCAGATAAGATAGAGAGAGAATTGAATTAAAGACTCGCAGAAAGACATCTCTGTCGTTAGCTTTTATGTAAAGCCTAATAACGCACCTGGCTGTAGCTCCGTGAGAATTTTACACGCCGCTGTGCTTCTTAGTGAATGGAACTACATGGCCTGATTACTTTTAGTATTACCGTAATCGCGTCTACGTCTTGGATGAATTGGCAAGCGCAGATTCGACGACGTAACAAGGCGTGATATAATTTCCGGTTGACATCGACAGCCTCGAAATAAGCGCTTCTCTGTTTCTTCGATTTTTTTTTGGCTCTTTTTTGCTTAACGGTGTTCCCTATTCGGCGACGCGTTAAACGCAAATGCGCCGTTATCGTTTCTTTTATTCATGTTTAATTATTTAATAAGAATCACATTGTAACACTTGCGAAAAGCCGCTAACATGCTTAAATTTGTTGGAGCAGGTTTCGGCTGTAATGAAGGACTCGTGAGAACCGAGGGGATGTAGTTTTGAACGTGGGTGTACTTTTCAGGTAGATTTTCAGGTAGACTCCCCTGTGGGAATTATGTGCGTGAAGGAAGTTTCAGCAGACTCGCTTTTGTACGAAGGGTCGGAAGGTACGGACCTTCTCTTCCTTCGTCATTGCCATCGCATTCGTTAGTACAGTGCTTCGGTCTTGCCGAGGACACGTAAGCAACTTAATTTTTTCACTATCATATTCAATTTAGTCTGTAATAAAAACTGCATTAGCATTTACATTAAGAATTCTGTTTACTTGGCTCGGCGATTACAAGCATTCTATGCTACCGCACGTCAAACGATCATTAAAACTGTTTTTGCAGCGATCTACTCGATCATATACAATAGTTGAAAGTGGTGCCCAAGTAACGCCAGATCATAAAACGCCTAGTCAGTGTCTGCTATTTCTTTCGCGCAACTCGATTGGCAATTGTGTAAGCTCATTCTTGTTCTCTTCCTCTGAGCCACCTGCGGTTACATGCCTGTCACCCAATGCTGGTGGCGGCTTAGCGGCATGGCGGCATATCTTATATTGCAATATTGCAGGAAATTCTACATCTATCTAGCCTATTATTAAGTCAATATTCAAACGTGAGCACGATTTAATTTCCTGCAAGATTAATAAAGAAGTCCATTGGACACGGTACGATATAACGAGCGATATTCAACGAATTTTAACCCAATTTCGTTTAATTCTGTCTTACATATTCACGGACCATTCATTCGCTTTTTGCTTCGTATATGAGGGCCAATTAGCGATTGCTACCGTTAAGTTATTCAGATGTATCCTATTAGGCGTGTGGGCTTGATGTAACGAGTAAGTAACTCAACTGTTGGTAATCAATACACGTGAATCAATGTAAAGAATACCAATTTAGGTCACAAAACATATTATATCTGTCAATTAGTCTCAGTTATTCTAATTTCAAATTCTATTAATTTTAATTTGTAGAAAATTTTCCTCTCATATGTATCACATGTACATATATTAATTTGTCTATCTAAAGTGCATATACAGAATGTAACAGTCAACTATGAGTATATATTTTTGAAAAGCTGCCGCTTGAGTGATTCTAACAAAATTTGGAGAAAACATTAAGGAAGGATTAAATTTTTATTTCGTAATGATAATCGTTAAAGGTGTTCTATTGGGTCTCAAAATGGAAAAATTGAAAATTATTGATGATCAGAATTAGATTTTTCTATTCTTTAATTCATGTTCTCATTTGTATCAAATTTTATAATTCTCTGACAAGCGGTTCAAAAATTATGATGATTTATCATATCGGTTCACTTCAATGTTCAATCTCTTTTTTGATGAAAAATTTCAGACATTTGCATTTCATATTTTTTTACCTTAAGTATAATTTTCATTTCTTATCGAATTATACATATAATTTGGGACAATCGACTACCAATTGAAGAGTGAAAAAATGGCACCAAAGATAATTCTACGTAAACTTACACCAATAATTTTCAATTTTTTTATTTTAAAGCCCGATAAAACACTTTCAACTATGCCTATGATTATCATTAGCATTAATAGCATTAAATAAAAATTTAATCCTTCCTCAATATTTTTTTCAAATTTTGTAAGAATCGGTCAAGTGGCCTGAGAAATGACAGCTCTTTAAAAAAGTATTCATAGCTGACTGTTATACCCTTATGTGTATATTTATACACGCTTTCCAAAGATTAAATATCACATAGCTCTGTACGGTAAATTTGATTTCTCGTGACCTGTGTTCCATTTTTTCTTTCGCGAAGGACACAGGCGTCATTAAGCGCCATCATCCTCGTTTTCGCGAGCGTGAGTCTTGTCGTATCGCCCTCATTAAACCGACTCGGGTTTACCGTTTGTTTCCTGAATGCGGGATGCACGTGGCTGCCAATGGAAATTCAGGGTCGAGGTTTGAGACACGAAGCCACATTGCGTTTTCTCGCGGAATGACCTAACATTTGTTATCTCGCACGATTCTCACGGTTCGCTGACCGATAAAGCTGCTCACAGCCGACAAACGACAATGTCACGCGACGAGTGAACGTCGAGGAAGCATGACATTCGTTTTCAGACAGGAATTGACATCGTTTTAATTCACCGTTTAGCTGCTTCGTTGATTTGCCACGGCAATCAAAAGTGATATATAAATCTATATAAATTTATCCTCCTTTTCATTGCAAGTCCTTTGGAAAGTATCTGTACTCAATAGCACTGTTGTCTGCTTTTTTTATCAATTCAATTAAAATAAATCTCAAAACTATTACATGTATTACGTTCGTTAACCTGACGTATCTGACACACTAAAAATCGAATTCGGATATATAGCAAAATTAAATGCCAATTTATTGCTGATTTATTACCCCAATCCCAAATTTTTTGCTTTAATCAATTCGTTTGGAAATTAAAATCAATTCGTTGCAAATGAAGATGCTGAGTTAACATTAAGCTAATACCATCATTTCTGGAAAACATATTTAGAAAAATACATAGCAAAAAGCAATTTATACTAGAATTATTTGCAAATTGCATTTGTTGCTCTAATATCCTGCAAAGAAATTGCAAAAAATTAATTTTGAATTAGGCAGAGATATAATATAATATATTAAATTCACACTGAGAGAAAAATATAGTTACTTTGGGTTTCAACCATAATTTTATAATATTTCTATCACGAAATATGATTAACTTAACTATATGCATCATTATGTTACCCATAATTATCGTTAGAAATATTTTAAAATTATGGTTGAGGCCAAAAATAATTATATTTTTCTCTCAATACATGTACTCCGATTGTTTGATATAAAAATATTTCTCCTATTCGTTGCTTTCTCTCCCAAGATATGCAATCCCACATTTATTGCTCAATGTTTAATCGAAAAAGTTCAGATAGAATGTGTTGCCAGCTCGTTGCAAGTATAAAACGTATGTTAAATTAATTTGTTGTTGTGCAGTACTGAATTTGTTGCTTAATGTTTAATTGAATTTGTTTGTTACAGCAATAAATTAATAAAAAATTCTAGTATATCGATTTTTTGCTCTTTTTCTAAATGTGTCTTCCGAAAGTGGGAGTAAGTACTAGCTTAACATTAATTCAATTAAATCTCCATTTTCAATATTAGTTTCCTACGAATTTGTTGGAATAAAAAATTCGGAATTAGAGCAATAAATTAACAACAAATTAGCACTTAATTTTACTATACTGAAAAAAATTCTGATTAAAAACGGACGAATCAGAAAATTTTCTAGGATTGATCAAATATTCTGGTTATTATAATAAAACTCAATATTTTATATTGAGTTTTATTTGTAACCAGAATTTCTATTATAATAACCAGACTATAATATTTGATTAAACCTACAAGATTTTCTGATTCGTATCGATATCGTTTTAAAATTTTTTTTTCAGTGCAGATGCAAAAAAATGTGACAAAAAATGAATTCTTTTGTAAGATTGTTCGAAAGAAAATTTACAAAAGATTGAAACTTTCCGAATCCGATGTTTTGCACGCAACGGCCGGACCGTGCGATTTCACATTTCTCGCGGTTCGTCGACCGACAAAAGCGCGGCCGGCGCGGCGCGGCGCCTTGCTGTCGCGGTCGCGGCCACGTGGAGCACGATGTAACGCACGCGGCGCGAGTATCGCACGCGTGTGTTTGCAGCGTGAAATGTAGCTGCGTGCGTTTCATCTCGTGACGAGCCGCGGCGGTGAAAACGTGAGGCTCAGTCGACGAGGTGATCGTGGATATCAAGGCGCGCCGTGTTACTACGCGATGGTAGCACGCAGGGCGTGGCCGCGGCAGTTGCACCGTAGCCGCGGTTATGCCGCGCGGCAACTGACGGCGGCTGCATTACGAGCCGCGTGCGAAAAATGGTCCCGTGAAATGCCGTCGCCGATTATGGTATTGTCATAACAAGGAAGCCGTAATCGCGAGTCCCGCAACCATGCCGCGTAAAACCGGCGGGAAACGTGCCCCGCGCGCTTGTACGCCTTCGATAAATTCGATACAGTGAAAGTAGAGAACTTGACAATTAGTTAAATCCGATATATCCTTGATGCCATCCAATAATTTTTCGCAATTTTTGACTTGCTTAATGCAACGACGAAGACGACGCTCGACGATTCTGACCATTCAATGGGCACGATTTTTTGGCATTTTTACTCGACGATCGATGTCTGTGTTACGTGACTGGAATTTCTCACAGCGATGATATGCTCTAGCCGTTGGCGACTAACGGTACTCCAACCAGGTAGCGTCATAGCTTCAGCGAATTTGTCCTTAAGTTACAGAGCCAAGCGAAGCGTAACGAGAACTTGATTGCACCGATCACTTATATACTTAAAAATTAGATATTAGTTATAAGTACAAGTTATAAGTACAAATTCAAAAACTACTACATATGCTGTTTTCTAAGTAAATATCATCTATAATCTTTCAACAGATCTTCCATCAATATCTGTCGGTCTATCTTTCTCAGAAATATTAATTTATACACTTGCATTTGATAGAAAGTAGACATTTTTGATTTTGCGATTGTTATAATAAGCAGATGAAATAGAATCGATATAAAATTCGAAGCATATGTGAAGAAATTTTAACTCGCAAGCGCTTTTATGTGTTTAAAATAATGTAAGGGTTGAACGAGACACAGAACAGTGCCCTTAATACGCAAGATACGGTCAGAATGTCTGCAACGCCATGTGCGAGCACTTATCTGCCTACACGCTAGCATCTACAAGTCATGTACCTGCCTATCTTTCTACCTACCTATCTAGCTACCTACGTATCTCTGCCCACCTATCGACGTTAAAAGCCCCAAGACTGGCCCATGTTTTCTCTGCTGCCGTAATGGCGGAGATATTAATCCCCGATAGGAAAATTTTAGGCTATCGTAACATCGTAAAGCATCCCTTAGAAAAATTTACTTTAAATGTAGCTAAAGTTTTTAAAAGTAATCTTTCAAATCGAAGAGTTTACTTAAGAAATTGTCAAGTAATCTAAAGTGTGAAGTATTTTAAGATTGACTTTAAACGATCTTAGAAAAATTAGAGATCATTTTAAAAATGACTTTAAATTTGTCTTCACGTAAGTTCCGCTTGCGCCGCTACAAGTCGCATGGGTTATATGCTTTCGCGTAAATAAAATCTGTTTAGTTTGATTATATAAACGAGTTTAACATTTTTCAATTAATCGAAGCGCAAAGTTAGAATTTTGAGGCAATGAAGGGGAATTGTGTTA
>VBVR01002239.1:0-24048 GCA_011638315.1 Tetramorium parvispinum
TACATGTTAACTTATTTATTTTTAAATTAATTTTAGATATACCATAAAAATTCATATACAGGGTTCCAAAAATTCATATACACGTTTCCGATAATTATTGCCACAACGCTCGTGCAGGTGTGGACCAAACTGAGTAGAAAAGTCCTTTACCATTTTGCAATTTTCGCAATAGTTAACGAGTTATTAATTATTGAAGATCGCCAAATTGGGGATTTTCAATAATTAATATCTCGTTAACTATTGCGAAAATTGCAAAATGGTAGAGGATTTTTCCACTCAGTTTGGTCCACTCTACCTACACACAAGCGTTGTGTCAATAATTATCAGACATCCTGTATATAATAAAAATATATTATCACCTTGTGTTTTACAGAAACTGATAATATTCACCCGAATAAATAAAATGTTCGGCATAGATACATGTCCTAGGAAAAGAAAAAAACCAATTACGTTTTTATAAGAAAGTACGACTATTAATAGTTATTTTAATAATATAATAAGAGAACTAATTATGCATATCTTGTTTTATAGCATTTTTATTGGCTGATCATGGATATGATGTATGGTTGGGAAATGTAAGAGGAAATTCTTATTGTAGGTCACATATAAAACTATCTCCACGAAATAGAGACTTTTGGCGATTTAGGTAAAATTTTATTTTACAATAATTATTTTTAAAAATATTCTTTGTTTATTTCAATTTTTTAATTTAAATAGTATTTAGTTATTCTTTTCTTATCTCTTGTATTTTATTAAATTCATACTAGAAATTTCTTCTCATATTTCCAATTAAAATTTATTTTTCTATAATAAAAATTATGAAAATTCAGAATATTGTATGTACACAGTAAAAATATCGAGATGTATAATCTCTGTACACATCTCGATATTTTTATTTTTAAGAATTTTATTCTAATTAAATTAAAAAATTTGTAACTAAAAGAATTATCGTTGGTCTTGCGATTTTAAAAAGTAGTAAAAGAAAAAAAATAACATTTACTTTTATTATCCAGCTATCACGAGATAGGAACGAGAGACCTGCCAGTTATGCTCGATTATGTACTCAATTACACAAAACAAAAGAATCTGCTATATATCGCTCATTCAATGGGAACTACCGAATTATTTAGTTTACTAGCCATGAAACCCGAATATAATGCAAAAGTAAAATTAGGTATTCTTTTTGCTCCGATCGCTTTTTGGAAACGAGCACCTCTCGCAATAGAACTTGTTAGTAATAAAGTGCCAAAAATTAAGGTAAAGAAATATGAAAATTGGATTTTAAGTAAAATTAAAACATATTTTATATATTAATATTGTTTTTTATATTATTAAAAAATAATTATATTATAATAAAATTATATATGTATAATTAATGACGTTATATACCGTCTATTAAATACATATAATAAATAATTGGATGACTAAAACATTATTATAATATTATGTATTTGGTCGCAAATTATTTATATTAAATATTCTTTATAAAATTTGTTTATATCATGTAATGGCAACCTTTAAGATTTTTACTTTGTTGATTATATGATTGAAAAGAATTTCAATTTATATCAAAAAATGATCACATTAATTATGCAAGTATATAATTTCTTGTATATCTGCATCATACAGTTTGTGCATTTTAATATTTGCAAATTTACTCTAATTGTTATTATTATATTACCATTAATTATATATATCTTAGAAGTTGGTATAAATTACATAATTATTTTGATATTACATTATATTTTGTATAGTTTTTATTATAATCTTTTATATTTACATCTAGTATATATTTACATTTATATTTACATTTGTTTATTAGGAATTTCTCGATTCCAATGAAATATATGAATTAGGTTCTTTATCATCAAGGAACATCATGGTCGGAAGAACATTATGTGCAGATAATACAATTACCCAGCCTGTTTGCGTTGCACTAATGTTTCTATTATCCGGAGCCGATCCAGCACAACTTAATACTGTACATTATATGTATATCTCTAACTTAACACGATTTTGCTAATCATATACTGCCATCATATTTATTACTTTTAAGGATTATAAATTACAAAATAAAATTTTTATATTTTAAAATCCAACAAAATTGTTTTTAATAAGGTCATTCATTGCAGACGATGCTTCCAGAAATATTATCATATTATCCGGCCGGCAGTCCCGTGCAAACGGTTCATCATTTGTATCAAAATATTATTTCACGTAAGTAGTACTTTCCTCTTTAAATTTAAATATAAATATACATTATTACATTAATTATATTGAAGAAAGAAATGTGCATTAAAGCGTATTGAACAGATTTTGTTTATATACTATGAATTTTTATTTTTCTTTCTTTCCTATTATCTTTATTAACGATAAAATGTCTCAATAATTAATCTTTTGAGCATGTTATTCGCGATTCACGTAATACCATATGTTTATCTAAATAAAACTAAAATGTTTTCTCACCTTTCTAAATATTTTTAAAATTTTAATATTATATTTATGTGGTATCATAAATTGCAAAATTCATATTGATTGCTGCAGAAAAATTTGAAAGTTACGATTATGGCTATTCCGAGAATTACAAGGAATACGGGCAATCTACACCCATATCATATGATCTTAACAAAGTTACTGCGCCTTTAGCTTTATTTTATGGCGCTAATGATGTACTTGCTCAAAAACCGGTAAGAATTTTAATTCTTATAATAAAGAATTCTTTGGCTAAAAAATATATATTGAAGAGAAAAGACATAAAATAATGTAATTAATATGAAAAGAGTTCTTAAGAAATAATAGCTTATATTTCTCAAATTGTTATTATTATTAATTTTATCATTTCTTAAATTTTATTTTCCCAGAGCGTCCTTGAGACATATAGGCATTTGCCAAATGTTATTCTGCTGGAAGAAAATCCGTATAAATTGTTCAACCATATAGATTTTCTATGGTCCATCGACGGAAAAGCTTTACTATACGATCGTGTAATAAAAGTACTTAGGGAATTTGAGTGGCAAACATGGACAAACGATGAATTATTTTATTTTTAATACTTTTTTTTAATACTTTTTATTTAAAAAATTTATTTACTGACAATTTATAAACATATCTGTCTCGATAGAAAAATTAATATTAAGTTATTGGCCATAAGATGCTACAAATTATCCTTTTTTGACGAATATAATAAAAAATATCGTTGCATCATCATGACAATGCCATGTTACTACAAAAATAATATTTTTTAAAACTGGCATATTAACTAAGAAATATAATTTAACTTTAAGATAATATTAAATAAATAATATATAATATATGTATGCATTTTATTTCTTTGTTTCTCTCTCTCTCTCTCTCTCTCTCCAAGTGTAATATTATTAATACTTGTAAATATTCTCCAAAATTATATACATTGTGAATATATTGAGTTTATATATTGGAATTTTCATACTCGTTTTATTACAACAAACAAATACTTTTCCATTTCCATTCCTACTTGTGATACTATACCTGCTGATTAACCCCTGTCAGTGACGCATATATGCGCAAAAAAGTCATGCCATTTTTGCTTTATGACGCATTATGCGCATCTTGAAAGAAAAAGTAGCACGATTTTTGCGCATATATGCGTCACTGACAGTGAAGGGGTTAGTGTTTGTATTTATTAAAAATTCTGAAGTAATAATTGTGAATTTATTTCAGTATTAAAAATGTCATTAACGCATCAACAAATTAAAATTTATATAATTTATTTTATTATAATTTACAGTCATCACATAATGTAACGACTTTAATAAAAATTTGCAGAATCTAGGGAGAATAACTTGCAGCGGCAATCGAGTTAATTTTCTCAATTATTTTAATAATCACTTATTATACACATATATACCTATGCATGTACAATTTGAATATAATAATATACAAACAATAAATATTATTGCTCTTTTGTTTAACGTTTGTTTTTACTTTTGCGGAATAATGTCATGGCAACGCGAACGGATATGACACTTATAGTGTCGCAATATTAACAGTAAAACGATCATCACTTCAACATTTCTAGAAGAATGTTATATATTATGTACAGTGTGATACACAATTGTATTTCAGAAGTTATGTTTCTCTCGATTGAAGCTATAGCTTCTCATCTAAACCAAACTGGCAGTACCGATGTTGATGACAACATTGTCAGCATTTCTCTCGTAAACTGTTAAATCGTGTCGCCTTGGTTGTTCCAATAAAGCAGCGAGCTGTTCCCCGCTCGTGAATGATCCTGTCGAAGGTGACAAGATCACATCACATTCCAGTTGACCTGCACAGAGATAAAATGATATTTCATGTAGTATTCTCTTTTTGTTTTAGAAAGACACGTCAATTTTCAGTGACGAAAAAATTCCAAGTAATTTAGAAATTCTATTTGAAAGTATTAATTAATTTAGAATTGCAATTAATATATTAAATTAATGTTAAATAAAGTTTGATAAGTATACACATATATATATATTATTGTTTAACTAAATTATTGTTGTATCAGCTTTTTGTATTTACCTGACAACGAGGGCGACGCGCCTTTGCTGGAGCCGTACATGCGGGTGCTGTATCCAGAATCATTATGGGTGTCGTGCAGAGGCGGTGTTGGACTATACACGGGATTACGTGATCTGTACGGCATTCTCGCGATACTGTCATAAGGCATGTCTTTGGAGATGATCTTTCTACAGTTTATCTCTTTATACGTTTTCAATTGTTGTTCAACATCGTCATCTTCTCCTTCGCTACTCTCGCTTTCGTTATCTGTGACATTAACGTCGATAGACATTAGGATAGATTTCTTCGAATCAGGGTGCATCGAATTAAATTGCGCATCAAGATCAACATGAAATATCGACGTGTGTAAAAAAAGATATTATAATATTCAGTTTTTAAATTAAATCAAAGTAAATTATTCTATTCTTTCAGCTGCACTGAGCTGTGCGAATTTTTATGATCTCATTAACTTTAACGTATTTTAGTATTCGGGAAACGCGTTACATCACCTTGAGAATGTACCCTCTGATTTTGCGAGCACTTGGTATGTTCGTTCAGACTGGCCTGTTCACTGCCTCCGGAGCGAATTCTTCGCCAACCATTATGCATATCAGGTACTTGCTGAAACCGCTTGATCATCTCATGGACGCTGCGGCGACCGTTCCACTCCGTCATATTCCCGTCGCTAATCTTTTGGATCTTATTTTCATCCACGGACATGTTCATGCCGTGCATGTCATACGACACACAATTCTTGAAAATGGAAGACAAACATATTTTGATTAATGTTTATTATTTTCTATATATTACTTTAAAATAATTAATAAATTATTTAGATATCTAAATGACTAACATTATAAAAGAAAAATGTTATTGTTGCAAAGTTTCTTATTTTAATAGACAGATTAATTTATAGAATATGATGACAAATTGATTGCAGAGATCAAACAGAATCTGCTCAATTCGGATTCTTTCACAAACAGCAAAGACAAGAAGTAATTTATTAAATTATCATTTCAAAATCATCACCAATGTACAATTACTGTTTCATTATTTTTTTTATTTCAATTAGAAAAGCAATAATTATGTCGAACAATAATATAGTTCAGTCTTACTCTTTGCTGACGTCTCCCCTTCACAGGAACTGAATCTGTTGCCAAGTCTACGGACGAGGTTCCACCCTGCCTAATGGCTCCGTCGAACGTTTCGTTCAATTTCGGAGGAATGTCCAGCACTCTGAGCGTTGATTTAGCTACTCCAGATCCCGAGGGTAGGTCCCTCATGGACGTACTAAGTCTAGGTATAGCGGGTATATCGAGATCATCTAAACTTCCACGGTGAACTGGCGTTTCACCGGGAATCTCAAAACTGCGGTCTTGCGGTCGGTCATCTAACAGATCCTCTAGTGATCTTGTTCTCGTTGGTAGTATCACTTCTGATTGATTGTAATTGGTTTTCACTGGCCTCTCGCTGTATCTACCTCTGCCACCTCGTTGTAGACGGTGCTGGAGATGCGAGTATCTCTCGTCGCACCTGGAGCGCTCCTCCTGGACGCACCTGGTCAACTCCGAGATTTGTCCCCTAGTCCTTCTTTCCAGATTGGCCACTTTCAGGTCCAGCTTCTCGTGAGCCTGATCGATGTGCGCTTTCAACTCGGCCTTGTCCCGTTCCAGCTTCGCTTCCATATGTCGGAAAAATGGCGCGCAATAACACGTATATCCCACACCCACCGGACCCTTTCTGATATTGCCCGCCAGATCCAGATAGTACTGCTCACCC
Organism: Tetramorium parvispinum; assembly: GCA_011638315.1. NCBI lineage: Eukaryota > Metazoa > Arthropoda > Insecta > Hymenoptera > Formicidae > Tetramorium > Tetramorium parvispinum. Next base: position 6,301 of record VBVR01002239.1, read on the forward strand.
CGTCCTAAAGGATCTGAGGGTAGCGAATCTAGACGGGGTTGAGGGAACGCTTCCGGATCCGGATAATAGTGGCAACCATAAGGCGACCATTGCCGGCCCATGATTGCTTTTTCAAACCGGACTTTGTGCTGCTTGTTGTTAGATTTATATTTTTTTCGATCTTTCTTCGAGCTGCTTCCGCCGCCGCCGCTGGTACCACTTCCGGTCTTTTCTCGCTTTTTGTCCGACTTCATTGCCTTACCTGATAAAATTATCAAAGTAATAAAATACATATATTAAATGATTAGTTAGTGAGTTCATACAAACTACTTGATGCAAACGAGATTCTTTGCAAAAAAATATCGACCCGGGATGAGCAATAGCATCATTCTTTACAATCATTAAAAAACTACAATTTATATGTAATTAAACTTTAGCCTTACCGTCGTCTATTTTACCATCTACCAAATCGCCTTCGCGGCTTTTGCTGCGGGTCCGACTTTTACCGCGTGCCTTGGAAATAATTTCCAAAATTTCGGTGTGATTCTTACGGCGGGCAATATCCTTTGCCGTTTCGCCTTGTTTATTCCGCAGACTTCGATCACAACCAGCTTCCAAGAGAATACGCGTCAATTTCCGGCGGCCCATCGCTGCGGCTATGTGCAGAGCGGTGTCACCGTTCTAAAAAAAACAAGCACATAGTTCGTGAATAGTTAAATGAATAAATACATACCTCGTACAATAACTGCAATAATTGTAAAATTGTTTCTTAATAATTAATTAACAAGTTTTCAGAGCATAAAGAAGGATAATATTAAGAATAATATTACGATTTAAAAAATAGCAAAATAGAATGATGAACAGCATTCGTAAGGAGCAACGAAATATGTATTATTTAATAGAAATCTCATCTCACTTACTTTGTTTTGATCAGACACCTTGCACAGAGCTGAGATTAGTATACGCATTACACCGGCGTGACCATAACGTGCCGAGGTATGAAGTGGAGTATCGCCATACTGGAATAAAATTAAACAGTTAATTTCTTGAAGAATAAATATAATTAGTAGTATTTTATAGAAAGAATCTTTTTTATAGGAAACATTATTTTTTATAAAAAAATTTTCTTTCTTTTTGATTATTTCTCTATAGCATGTGCAATAATTGCATCGAAATACTACACAATCAACATTATTATTTATTACAAACGAAGGTCTCCCTTAAAGATTTTATTATTGCTCCTAAACTGTTTAATATATTTTATATATTTAGAATATCTTATTGTATTATTTTCTGCATATTTACTAACATTTTACATTATTATCTTTCTGTATTTCTATGAAAACAAAATTGACAGTATTACGTATAACTGTATGCAGTCCATTTCAGTTCTAAGGGTTTAGCTTCACACAATATTAACATTAAATCCCTCTCCTTATCTTCCGATCCACGCGCCGCGAAAGACGATAAAGCGGTTGAAAGAAAGAAAGAATCGGTAGATCGCTCACGTTGTTCTGAAGATCGGGATTGCTGCCGGCTAGGAGGAGTTCTCGACAGCTTTGATTATGGCCGTTTTGACAGGCAAGGTGAAGCGGTGCAAATCCGGCAAGATTCCTGGCATGCAGTGGGGCCCGTTGGGTCCCGAGGGCCTTCGCCAGAACCGCCACGGTCCGACTGTAACCACGCCATGATGCCTCGTGCAATGCCGAGTTTCCATGCTGAAAACACGCAGACATATTCATCGACGGTTACTCGGTGCCCGGCCCAAACTACAAGGTGTCTCGGAAGAGACACGGATCAATCCCAAACATGGAATTTATATAACTGTTTATATAATAATCCTCGAACTTTTAATCGTAGAACCACATGTCTCAGCATATCTCTCCGTTCTTCTACCTGTACCTTTCAGATTTTAAACGGAGATTATTATTATCTCTATTTCCTATTGCAGACGATAGATCAAGAGTCACTGAAAATTTATTCGATTTATTATTATTTTATTACTTTCTATGTTAATCCCCTTATTTCGAATAAGCAAATTGACAAAATTTATGAAATTAATTTTATAGATTATTGTGAAATCTACATTAAAAAATTACACGTCTTTTAATAGTAACTTTAAATCAAATGACTGTTTTTTTCCAGTAGATCAAAATTTTTAGAAAAACGTGTATAAGAAATTTAAATAAAAATATAAATTTTTCCCTCTCAGTCTCGTCGTCCTCACCACTCTTATTCTCTTTTTCTCTTACAATTAGCTAAAAACTTTTAAATTTAAGATTGTAGTTGGAATTCACATAAATCTGTAAGATTAACTTTCTACAACACCCTATGTATCTTGAATATATATTATGCATATCTTCGACTTGTATTTTGCTTCATGTTCTGCCAATAGCAACGTGTAATATCCGTTAATAATGGTCGTTATCATTAGTAAGTAGTAACACGAACACTAGTCAATCTGGGCGGAACAAATGCAGCGTTAATTTATCTTTAGTATGTTTTCTGAGCCTTCTATTATCTTTTTCATCGCAATCTCAACAATTATCTTCGTTTGATGCGTTATTTAGTTTAGCACGATTTAATCTCAGAGAAGAGTTTTTATTTATACTATTTATATAAAACAAACCAACACAAATCTATTACTTAATCTATATTTGTCCGATCTGCGGGTAATATACAGAAAATTCGTCTGCATTTTGATTTAAATATTGGATTCAAAATTAGAAATTGAAATTTTTTTTACAACAATATTAATACGAATCAAATAACTCGTCAAACTCAGACATTTGTAAATTTAAAAGACATGCTCGGCATGACTGGAAAATATTCCATATTGAAGAAATACTAAACTCTCCATGAAAACAATTTTATATCGCGTGTTTCATACAATATCGCGCAACTTGTAACATAACGTAAAACTGTTTAAAGGGAAATTAAAAAATTCACTATTATAAAGTGAAAAGTGATCAAGTTGACGTTTTTACAGCAAGGTCTAAACTTAAATCGCGAAATAACGTATTTAATTTTAAAACTAACTCACGACTTAAAAAATAACTAAATTTTCAGCATTATTGTAATAATAAATATAATCAAGGCAGCTCTCAATTCGTAATATCGGTTTCTATGAGATTTATTACATCGGTAAATTGAAATCCTCATTGCCAGTTCGCCAACGACTTCACAAAAGTCGCCATGACATGCTGCGCGCACAGCGCGCGGTCGCGCAGCTGGTGCTCACAGAACTGGTGTACGGTACACGGTGTAGCGCAACAAAGGAAAAAGGCGGATGAGGCAAAAGAGGATGACCGAGAGACTTACAACCGCTCGCCCATACTCGGCGAACAGTCGCTGGTCGATGAACCGTGCCATGCCACTCGCGACAGCATCGCTGCACACATTTAACCCATACGTGTACAATGCTGCCCAGTATACAGGGTGTCTCATTGGAAACTTGGAGAATTTCACGTAATTTGATCATGCTAATTATTTCTGTCTAAAAACTAGAGAATAAATTGGATAACTGTAAATGATCAAAGAGTCGAATTAAGATATACATATAATTTATCCAGTACATAAAAAAAGAATTTGATATCAGAAGAATATTACATCTTTTATTTTAGCAATCACGCATATCTTGAAAAACATGAAAAATGTAATATTTTATATGTAAATTTTCTTTAGGTAAAGATAATTAATAAATATATTAAAATTAGATTTCTAGTAAATTAGTATTAGATTTCTTGTAGATTAAATCAAGTTTTAACGGAAGGAGAAAGGTAATAGAAAAGGAGAGGGAAAAAGTTTCAAAGATAGATAATTGCAAAGATAATTTTTTGTTCTAAATGAGTCTTATCTTTCATTATCTTTTTCCAAGAGAGTATTTTATTTCTGTACAGTTCATTTCTTTTTTCTGATTATACGAAAAAAAGACGATAAGCAATTAAAATGTTCGATTTTCGCCAAAAATCTCAGTTACTAATTTAATCTCTTTATGATTTTAAATTGTAATATAAACAATATTTTTTAATATGTCTTAATCACGTAATAATAAATCACATAAAATTTTTAAAATTGATAATTTTAAATTATTTTAAAAATGTGTTACAAAGTTCAAATAAAAACCTCTTTTATAAATTACTGCAATCGCGTAAAAAGACAATCAATTTACACGTGATTTTAAAGTATAAATAAAATTTTCTATTTTATTTATGTTATACTTTAAAATAAAATTTTATATATATGTCTCTTAATGAAGTAATAATCAATTTTTAAATATTTTTTATAAAATCTCTAAATTATTAACATTAAATCTCTTATATTATTAATTTCAAACAATTTTTAAAATTTGTTAAAGCTTAAAATAAAGACAGTTTAAAAGGCAATCGATTTACCTGCGCTTGCACATAGCCACACACACACACACACACACACACACACACACACACACACATACAAAGATTTAATTATATATTTCCTCACTCAAACGCACACCTATTAAAATGTTGAAGCATTTTATAAGTATATTAACAAATTATATCTTTATTAAAAAATTAATTATTTTTATTTTTAAGCTATTCGGTATATTATATATATGCGTATCAATTTTTACAAGTAACAAATACTAGAAATTAATTTAAACTATTGAATTTAACTACATATCGCTAAAAATCATGAGAATGAAAAGCATTTAATATGTGAATATGTTTTTAGTACATCTCCGTCATATGTCAGGATGGCCGAGCGGTCTAAGGCGCCAGACTCAAGGTTTATAACCTTACCCGTCTATGACGAGTGTGTCGGAGGCTTCTGGTCCTCTCTGAGGGCGTGGGTTCGAATCCCACTTCTGACAAATTTTTTTATTTTTTATTTTTTGTTATTAATCATCACGTTATTATCTTGGCATCATTATTTTACCGTGAAAACGTCCCATCATGACAAATCACAGATAATTTCGAAAATTGCAAGTTCAAATCCCGCGCGCTAACTTAACAATCTTTTTTTTATATTTTATGTTTTTATAGCTTTCATATTATGAATATCGCGTGAAATATTATTATACATTCGATTATTTTTATTATTATATTTATGCCTAAGTTTTTATCATTATTACACATTCAATTACTTTCTATTGTTATATTTATGTCTTTTAAAAAAATTACCTTGCATTGTATTAGGGAAATGATATCGAAACTCTTTATTTCAATTTTTTTCAAGTTTAAATTAAGATTATCGCACGTTCATGGTTTTAAAAAAAGAGAAAGAAGTAATTTAGGAAATGATCGATAGATATTTTTTTAACAACGCCGGTTAGATAAGCAGCTAAACGCTTAATCGCGACGATACCGTCGGTTCATCCTCTATTTTCTATTGGTTAGACCACGACGAGCATGGAAGTCTCCGTCATCGATAGATATTTAATAACGTCAATACCTAGGTACCACACGGTGAACATCGCTGTTGATTCAAGGTCACGCTGTAATAACGGATATCAAGTATCCAGGTACGTAACTACGCCGGTTGTGTGTACACGCGGTCGCACATTCGTGGGTATACAGTGTACGAATGCTTCTCCCACGCGTACGTTCGCCAGGTATATCCGGCGGGACGTTTGCGCCGCGCGCGTTGAGGAGCGTTTTAATGTATTCACCCCTCCTATGAAAAGGAGAATCGGACCGGGCATGCTAATTGCCCGCGGAACAATAGTGGGATTCCTTCGGCCGGGCATGCGATTCCCCGGCCAAGTTGTATCGTACATCGGGAATAATTTCGTTTTATTTCAACCCACGTATGTGTATGCGCGCAACATGAACGGGTATTCCGCTGCTTTTTACGACTCGTCTCTCGTGCCCGTGCCTATGTTCGATATCCAGCCGTGATGATCGACCGACGCGGCGACGTCGACGTACGCGCGGATAGAAGTAATTTGTTCGGTTAAATTACGCCTAGACAGTTAAATTGTTTCTCACGAAGAACATACGTTAACACAATTTGCGAATTAACGATTATTAATTAAGAACATGAAAAAATGGAAAACGAATGTTGAAGAATTTCTTTGTGAGAGAAAGTAATACTGCTTTTTAAATTGCATATAAATGTAGGTTGCACAGTAATACATGTGCGTGTTTATAAAATGAACGTTTTAGTAACAATATCTAATTATAAAAATCCAATTATCTCAAAATCTATCATAATAGTGAACACTTTGCGTTTAATATTGAGAATAATATTAAAGAAAATTGATTTATCTGTATCATCTTGTATAATTAACTATTGTAGTATAATGCCAGGAAAAAGAAAGATATGAAATATGTATACACGTTTCCTGAAACTGCTAAATACTCTTTATATCGAAATATTTTATCGATAAAAGTCATACATTAACAAACTTCTCACCTCAATGTTTTAATCATTGCATAAGAAATTATATTTTCTTTTAATTTTTCTTGTTAAAGTAAGCACGAAGCAGGGATATTAATATAAAAATAGTTAACTATGTCAGGAATATTGGTTTTCATAACACTTGATTATAGGTTTTCAGGGTAACTACCCCTCATAGACCGTGTGGCCTAACGGATAAGGCGTCGGACTTCGGATCCGAAGATTGCAGGTTCGAATCCTGTCACGGTCGACGTCTTTTTTTTCTTTCAATTTTTTTTTAAGATACGTCAATTGTACAGAGACAGATATTATAAAATAATGTGTGAAAAGGTAAAGATGCACGAGTTATATTTTGCGATATTGAATTGATATAAATCGACAATTAATTATATGAGTAGATTATTTTATTATCAAACTTATGTGATTAAATTTTTATCTTTTATCATTTTCTGTTATGCTATTAAAGTAATAGCATTAGTTTCCTTGTAACCATTTATAATTTTCTTTTTGCAGGATTTTAAAGTAAAAATTTAGTTAAAAATTTTACACTTCGCTATTTATAATATTCTATACATGTTTTTCAAAAGTGGATGAAAAGAAAATTAAAATCCAAATGAAAATCATTGATATTGATTTCCCGCGAAAACCGTAAATTTTTAAGAAAACTTGAGAAAAACTTAAAAATTTCTCCAAGTTTCATGTTTGCACAGTTTCCCTAAGATTAAAAGAAATAAAATTTCTAATATACTTATATCTAAATAATTCATTTTCATATATAATATGAAAATATATGTTAATATAATTATTAATTAATACAGTCATTTTTATTTTAAATTAGGTTATTGTAATTATTTAAAATCGAATTTCAAACTTGTTCGTTGAATATCGTTTTTCAGCAAATCGGCAATAAGTCGAGTCGAAACGTAACGAAAAAAGTTTGTGCAGTGATTAATGTCAATTTATTTTAATACTACATGCAGATTGACTTGCTCAAAATTATTTTTATTATGAGGATTACTCGTTATATTTCCATTCCATTCTATGTTTAGAAATATTCATAACATTATTATATTCTGGAAATTTGATTTTTTTATCGTCTTTGCTGAAATAGTTTTTACATTTCAGAGTATACGAAAATATTTAATAAAATATTGCAGAATTTATACAGCACTACTCACATCGTCAGCGTCGCTAACATCGACGCCCTGCAGCAACAGGATCTCGCACACTTCCACATGGCCACCTGCCGCGGCCAGCAATAGGGGCCCCCGGCCATTCTGAAACACGACAGGAATCTTGAATATCTTCGCGCGACCGTGCATGCTCGATAAAACTTACTAATTAAGAGCCGTGCACCGAAAATATTCGAAAATGAACCTCTTCTGGTATCTAATAAAATTTCTCAATCAACTATATTTAATCTCTATAGTACAAATTAACGTTGCACAAAAATTTCTTTTTTGCAATTGAACCTTTTAATACAAATTAAGCTTTCAGCAATAAGGTTTTAGCTTCTTCAATTTTAAATTTGTTATACTTAACAAAAGTTAGTTAGTTTTTTATCGCTTTTTTTGCGATATATTAATTTAGATAACCATCTCATTCAAAATCAATTTGAATAAAAAAATTCTGTGAATTATTTTAAAATAAAATAAAGTTTTATTATTCGTAAGCAACTATGAAATTGTTAGTCTTAACAAGATCTTTCTTAAATTTTAGATAAATTTATTGTAATTGTTTAAAATTATTTTGGAAATCGCTATTATTTTTCGTGTTACTTTTTAAAGAAATGGCGATTAAATCAAATCCAATGTGATGCAGAAATGTCTTGAATAATTTCAATTATTTAAAATTATCAATTATTGAATAATATTAAAGAACAAGTAATTTCAATAAGCACATAAATCAATCGAGTGGCCTATTTTTTTCCTATTTAGCAATACTTTATAGTACTTTAGACAAATGTATCATATGAATGTTCATATGCATTCTAATTTAACAACGTAACTATGCTGCATGAGAAATCGTACGACAGTGAAGTAATTAATAGACGAAATTAATATATTGCTGCCAGTCGCCTTCGAAGCGGTTAATAAAGTTTTCCAGTCAGCACCGCGAGCAATTACATGTGGAATTCAATTTAACGCCTTAAGGTAGTCTTAATTCTCTTAACGATATTAATCAAGTTATTGAGAATCATTCTTCAACTTCATTCTTTTCATCTCATTTTGTTCCTTACAAAGTAAATACAAAGAAAAGCCCTTTTTGTTTAATCGTAATTTTTCAAGTACTAAAATCGTGCATATTTTTTAATCTTCGACAGAGAGACTATTTGTATTATTTTAAATTTTGAAAATTTATAACTAATCTTTCAGAAACACTGTAAACCATAGTAAAATATTTGAGAGAAGTCTAAATATTGTGTACATTACAAAATATGTAGAATAATCAATTATTTAAAATGTGTGCAATTGAATACATTTATGCAATTTTATAAAACATCTCTGGATGAAGAGTTATATGATTTCAAGAGATTACAATATATTACAAATTCAAAAGTCAGTAATACGATTTCTTTTTACATCTGCTTTTAAGTAAAATCGTATGAAATTGTGAAATTACATAAATTACATAAAAGAATATCCAACAAATGTGTTAAACCAGTTAAACAGATAATCCTTGTTTGTATATGTATATGTATAGTGACTTTAAGAATTTGACAGTTAAAAAACATACTTCATCAGGCAACGGTTTAACGTTTTCGTTGAGCAAGCGTGCAACTCGATCAACGTCACCATGAGCAGCTGCCTCGCGCAACTTTTCTGCCATTCCAATCGCACATCTGTAACCAGAACAATACACATCACTTTAAAAATATGGTGAGTAACATACATTTTGAAATTGTTTTGTAATTTTGATGTGCTTAATGTGCGCTTAATAACTACATTTTACGCTTTATTTTACAATTAGCAGATTCCCATTGTTTATCTAACTTTAATGAGTTATATCACCCTTTAAAAATAATTAAACTTGCTACGTGTGTATTGTTACGAATACTTTTAATAATAACAATAACAATTTTATACATTTAAATATATTTTAATAAAAGCTATCTTATAAACTTTATAGTTTGGCAAAATAAATTCTTAAAAATTAATCTTATCTTTGGACATCCGAGCTTTAATTGTATAGTCCTTAAGTGGGCAGAATTTAAATGTAATTTATTTACGGAGATAAACGCGTTGAAGTTTAAGAAGATATTAACCACGATAGCGTCCAATAGAGAATTCTCGTTAAGAAACAATCAATTTCTCTTTCTCTGGAATCAAGGGGAGAATCCGTGGGTGAGGTTTGTAGTTTTTCAGCATCCAGTATTTATTTTATTTCCCGCATTCGCGTCGTATAATCCGTGTAACGTGCGGACAGTAAATTATCCCGATGTCTGGCGTGGCAGTATATAATCTAGGATCCGAAGTGCGTTCGCGCTAATGAGATAGACTTACGCTTCCCTGACGGAGCAAGACTCGTCGTTCGTTTGTAACATTAATCTCGGTCGTGGTTATTTCTTTATAGCGACTCTCTATAACGACTCCAGAAATAACATTGATGTGAACCAATGATAGTACACGGCGGGAGAATTTATGAGCGATTCGTGAAAGTACCGTGAGGTGCGAACTAATATGTAATCTAAGTAAAAACTCTCTCTCTCAATAATTTCCGCATTTTTTACACAAAATATATTGAAAGGTGTATATTGATCTCTCTCTCTTTCTCTCTTTTTCTTTCTTTCTCTTATGTCACATTTATAACAGCAATAATGCAACGAGCGAGTCATAAGAACACAGCGCGGTGTGTGAATTGCCATAAAATGATTTAATCTTTACTTTTATCTCATTGTCAGTTTCACGAGACATATTTTTCTGGACATATTTTCAGACGTTAATGCTTCCGGGAAATGACGTTGCAGAGGGAGGATTAAATGTATGAAAATATGTTGCAATTATTATTGTGGTCAGTGGTGCGATTGCGTCTCGTGTACTTCCGCGTCTCGCCCTAAAAATAATGAGGTGCATCCGGTCCGTCCTAACTTATTAGTGATGTAATGCCGTTATGCGTCGCAACACTAAATTCAAATATCAGATGATGTTTAACCGCGGAATCACGCTTCATCGATTCAAATGCAGATAGGCGCGAATTACTGTGTACTTACATGCATGAACGATGTTTTCCTTATTGACGCGAGTCGTAATTTTCAAATTTACCTTAATTGAACCATCTGCGGTAAATCGATGAAAATCGATGTAAATCCAAATGTCTATTTTTCAAAAGAAAATGAAGATTCAAAATCATGACTGCGTACTTTCAGACGAGATTGCATGTGTAAATAACTATAGTTAAGTCAGAACTTGCAACTAAAACATCTAAATTTTTAACGGTTTCTTTAATGATTTCCATTCTTTTTTAATATGTGTTATTTATGTGTAAAATTAAGGAAACTCTTTTCTTTATTGCAACATAATCTTTCTACATTATGTATGCAGTTTTAAATAACTATACTTTAAAACTTTTGTAGACTTTCTTCCATCATATGCTTTATAAAGCTCGTACGGTTAAAATAACATACACATTTAAAAAATTAATTTTCGATTTTCAAACTCTCTTTCTTTTATTGAATTGTAGTATTATGTCAAAATAAAAAACTGTGAACAGTAAATAATGGCTAGTTGAAAAGCGTTCCCAAGCATAGCACATATTTCATTGAATATCACAATCGTATTATCAAAATTTCTTTAATTAACTTGTTTATTTCATACACCAGTTTGATATTACGTACGTGCATAGATTATCTCTGTAGATCGTCTCGCTTGATATAAAGTATAGTATTACGCATAATATTTTAAATATAATGATTACGTATATTTCTATCATCCGTTTCTTCTCCAAAATTACTGGTATATGTTTCTTCGTACGTATAAGGAAACACGCGAAGAACATTTTACAGTTGGCGACTACTTCCACTTTATCTTTTTATTCAGATTAAGAATCTGGTTTAAATGGCCGTAGACTTATTCTCGGCCATTGAATAAAAAGACGAAGGGTAAAAAATACGGTTCTCTCCAATCATCTTGATTCCTCTTCACCCTCTTTTTATGCACGACGGAACCTAACTTCGTCAATAACTGGCGTTGCGCCGGACGAAACCAATAATTTTGTCGTGTTTATTTTATGTGTCGATGATGATGCATCTCATGCATCGCAGTGTTTCCTGTATAGCGGATGCGCGATATTACGACAACCGGGACCGACTTTTGTATTTTGTTTGTATCCTTCTAAAAGCTTTACAAAGCCACCCCTAAGTAGATTCAATATTATATTATTAATATTAGATTAAATCAGACACTGAAAAAAATATGTGTGTACGAATTTCATTTACAAATATTTCTACTCATTTTAAATCAATTTTTATTCTTTCTAAATTTAAAAACCATCCTCCTAACAACTCTTCAAACTTTAAACAGCTCTTTAAGCTTTTAACATCAAATATTTTAAAACGATTTACGCTAAAATTCCATTTAAACAAAATGCACTGTAATGCAATGTAATTAGAAAAAGAATAAGTATTTATCTAATGGCAACTATGAAAATTGATTTTAAAAAAATTGTGCATTTTGCTTGTAACTCAAGGGAAGAAAACTTTTTTAGATTATTATCATAAGCAGACTTTTCTTTGTTTTTAAATCCTCAACGCGATATCTTAAAATGTAAAGTATATTTTTTATATGAAGCAAAATATTCTGAAATATTCTAACGCCGAGGTTGGAAGGTGTAGAATCTACAACGGGACTGAGAGAACTTGCTTAAGACAGCCTTATTTGCAAGATTATCAACAGCTTCGCTTAACGAAATCACTGTCACGTTTCCGATCAAGTTTTCCTCCAACCAACCTAATGACTTAATATTACACTAATGGTATCAAGATCGATATTGGTTATTATCCTGCATACAGAAAGCGCGTTGTTGATTAGTCAGACAGAAATTTATGAAGAAATTATGAAAAAAGAGACCGATATCCGTTCCTCATTGGATTACACGTATCCATCTTGACATAAGAAAAGAGAATAAGAAATATACAATTTATTTTGCATTTGTCTTCATATTTCTCGAGAAATATGATATATTAAGATATATCAATGAAACATACCATGTGAATTTAAATATAAAATTGACGAGAGATAATTACGTGAAAAAAGCGATATTCTCTCAATAACGTATTTCTCTCCTCAAAATGAAATCGCCATGAACTGAATAAATAAGTATTCTTGCAAAATCCTATTACTGTGAAATCGCAATTAGACATAATTCAATTGAAAGTTCATAAATCAAAACGAGCAATAAATATTTTAAAAAATAATACTTAAGTAAAAAAATTCGACGTTTTCGATTTACGGGTAATATCTCATTATTTAATGTACTTTTTAAATGAATTTATCGCGTTACTTTAATTGAATTATATATATCCTTTCCATAAGAAATAAAGAACAAGCTGATAATGAAAAGTAAAGGTTTTGATGTTGATTTAAAAAAAAATACTTTGTTGGTTAAAAAATTTGTCGTTCTCGCAGTTGATTAAGTCACAATTTTATGCTCATATATGTGATTGTTTCAAAAAATGCGACATTGCTTACATATCCTCAAAAAGATATCTAACAATTATCTACTCTTTTCACTACCTTCAACCAAACCGACCGTCCCATCTCGTACATTTCGTTCATTATCCGACCTTACAAGAAATGACTACAGAAATAATGACAGTAGAGTCGAGTCCACTTTATCAGAGAATTAAATGCTCAAATTACACTCGACCTCTCATCACAAAGCGGTTTGCAGCAAAACTAACACTTTAATCTAAATATAATAGCAATGGATGGGAATATACAATCATGTTTGTACACGTAGAAAAAGAAAGAGAAAGTTTAATAAAGACGCTTGTAATACTTTAAATTCAAATATTACATCTGGTTAAATATAAAGAGGTTATTCACAAATTTATGATAGATAATTTAATAATATTAACGTAAAAAAAATATATAAATATAAAATTGATATATTAGGTCCTTGATTCACATTAAATTTAAAACAGTTAATAATTTGCACTTTATTTCAAAAAATACAAATGTTCTTCTATCGATCGATTTGCATTTTTTTCTGAACATGATAATGTATAAATAAAATAATATTAATATATGTATAATTGTATGTACATACACGTATAATTATATATGTATATGTATATTTTTTATATGCTTATTGCATAATTTGTTTGTGGCGTACAGCATTGTTGAACGGGTAGTACCGGCACCGCCACGTGTGAGCATACACACGTACAACTATGTGTGCGCGCACGAGCAAATACTTGCATCTAACTCGCGCGAAACCGGTATTTGCGCCTTCTAGTAAAACTTTACGAGGATATATAGGGTGCTTCAAACCTTATAAGCATCAAAGACGAAACTACAAATACAGACGCTGATTAACTACACGTATGAACTCTGAGATTGTGCTGAAGACTCAAAAGCGAATTGAAAATAAACGAACTTTTACAAATTGATTTCTATAGACGAAAGCTTGAACTTCGGTTCTTTATTTTATCTCAGATGGATTTAATAAAATGGAACTTTAACGAAATGCTTAGTAGAATGAAAAATTTTAATTGAAAAGTATAAAGAGATCTAAGAAAGTAAAATATAAAAGGACAGTAGACATGAAAAATTAGAAGGAGGTATAAAACAATGTGGCACATCTAATTAAATTTTAATTTTAAAGGGAAAGGAAAGCTCATTTCAATATCCAATAAGAAATTTTATATTTTATTGGACCTTCACTTATTGTAGGACACCAGGTATAATCAACAAATGGAGCTTCAATATACGTTTCTGTGATCATTACACGCCCTTACACATAAAGGGCTCACAACGACACTCACCGGCCATATACGCTTATCCAGAGGGCGTCACTTGCGAAAGTAATCCTTAATCCGTATTGAAATCCGTTGGACAGTTCGTCTTTTACATAATTTACCTCCAAGCGAAAAGCACAAAGGCACACATCGCTGTTTTTTTACAACACTCCGAATGAACTATCACACAAAGACTTGACCTTCTTGCTGATATCACGCAGCACAAAAGTCATTGAGCACCAGGTATAAGGGATCATCGTCAGTGTAATGGTACTTGGTCCAATGGAATTTAATTTATAACGAGATCATTTATCACAAAATGGCATCCCGCGTTGCAACGTTAAAATCTTTTTCGAAAACGGAATCCCCTGCTATAAAATTTTTTGCATAGAATAAATGTTACAAGCTCAGAATTAATTCAGAACAAAAATATTTCAACTTAATAAATTAATGTTTTATTTCCTACATATTAAAATTTATATTTCTTTTTAGTAAATAATCTATACAGAAAATAATCGGATAATTGCAACAATTGGAACTTGAAGCAAGTAAATCACTAAGAATGTACAATGGTACTTTGTATGTACAAATGTTTTATATTGAATATTTTATTTCATTGAAACATAAATATATAATATCATTTGTTAGTAATAAATATAAATCTCTCTTCTATATATTTCTATGAAACTTATTAATGTAGATACAAGTATTAATGCTTAAAATATGAATCCCTTTTTTTCTGTCTTCTTTTTCTTCTCTTTTTCTATCTTGAAAAATTTATTCTTATACAAATTAAAAACAATTTTTATAATATAATCGAAATTCCAATAAATTATTATATTTAAAATCAAGATTCTATCTGGCCTGTGGAGATTTCAATGCCCGCACGATCAAGTCGATCGCGTTAGTCACCAAACGCATTATAGGATCTTGTTAAAGGATTTTGATTTCTCAAAAATTTTTACATTCAATGACTGGCGATTATATTTGAAATAAAAATATTTATCCGATTATCTAATGAAACACATAATATTTTCTCTAATGCAATTTCTATACGGCACACACGTAGAATAGAAAATGCGCGCGATCCATCAGCAGTAATTCTGTGCTGTTTTTGAGCAACAATAATACGTAATGAGCAAGATATTTAATTAATCTTATTAAGAGGTTTAATTTTTCGAATTTTACAACCATATTATATTTAGTAATACTCAAAGCATACAAGAGATCTTAAGATTTATAATTTATATTGATTTTGGGAGAAAAACTCTGCTATGTCTTGTAAGAAGTTTTACGAGAGACTTTCTGTTGAAAAAATTTCAAAACGTGCTACGTTATTCTGATGCGCGTTTCAATCGTATTGCATTCCTCCATGATTGCAACAATTATCCTCGGGATTATACAAACAATTCGTCGGATTTAACATCGGGTGGAATATTTTCTGCGACTAGATTTATGATTCTTCAATCTCATCCTCACCCTCAATCACTTCCAATTAACGTTTCCATGTTAATCCTCAAATTCCCGACATTTTCAACACAAAGATCACAGATCACTCGAAGCTACACGCACAGCGACACGCGTATCTGTGAACCATCTCCAATTTTGTTTTACTTTTAACAATACACTTGTCAAACTTGTCGACGTATCGACATTTATACAATTTATACACGTTGATACAATTAATTTTTCAGTGCGCACTTTCGTGGACGTGTTCTTTCGATCGGAAGACTCGAAAAGGCGGCCGCATCGAGACTGGTCGCGTCGGGAGAAAGCTGCGACTCGCGAACGAGTGGTTCTTCAGGAACCCAGTTCAGTACCGTCGCAAGTCGTATCAACTCGATAAGATTCAAATGAAGAACGATAAGTAATGAAAAATATAATGAAACACAGCGTCTAGCCAAAAAATCCGATAGAAAATAAAAAAAAACAGATGTAAACTTTATAAAATTTAATTGTAAATTATTGATACTGCGCATTCACATTTCTGCTGGTACACAGTCAAATAATATCTCTTTCTTTCGTTCATAATCGTATTATAATTAAATAATTAAATATATACATAAGTACATATATTTTTCTATGTAATTTATGGATTTTACTAACGAAATATAATTAGATTTTATAACTTAACTAGATTATGAATCTGTTTTAATTCTAGTAGAAAATATATTATATTCTTCTACCTTTATATGAATTGTATGTGTAACATAAATGAAATGTACTGCATCCTATCGTCTAAAGATACTATTTGAAATTTAAATAATTTAGATAAATGCGATAAAAATTTATTAGTTTTTCAATAAGTCAAATTATTATTATTTAAATTATAAAATTTAAATTGCTATTAAATTATTTAAATTATTATCCAAGAGACAAAATTACATTTACATTTTAGAAAAAGTGAATATTACATTTAGATATGGGTAACTGAAAACTTGTTAGCCGACACTGATCCCTACTACCGGAGCAATGTCACCCCTTCCACCGTGCCCTCGACATCCCGCTACGACAACCGGACTATCCCGACTACTATGAATCTGTTATGTCTCAACCAACAGCATAACTAATGATGGCACTGGAATCAATGTTCATTCGCACGTGAAAAAAAATTATGTGATCCTTTCTTCATGGAAATTAAAGTAAGTCTGTCACATAATTCATCATTATATATTAAAAATACAATATAATTTTATATATAAATTGTATTATTAAGTAAATGTAGAAATTACAGTGTGAAGAATATTTATTATTATTATTGTTCTTTACATATATAAAATAACAAAATTGATAATGATATTTATTGGGTTAAAAAAAACACTTTTCATCTTTTCTGCTGAATTGTTTGATTATCGATTAATTCTTTGAAACATTTAACATACCTCTTTCAATAATAAATGGAACATTCGTTATATTAAAAAATGAATAATTTTTATACATGAATTATTTTTATAATGTAAACGTATAGATATAGCACAAAAAATTTGTATTTATTATATAAATGTATACATATGCATATATAGTAATATTATTAACATTACAAATATAAATTGATTGAAATATGCAAGCAATAAAATTGATAATGGTATTTATGTGTTTATATAAAATGACTTTTTTCTGCTCATTTTTAGAACTGCCAAATTAGTATTTAATTATTTAATTAATTCTTTGTTAGTAATAAACGGAATATTCGATTCACAAAAATGTAATATAAAATGAAAATATATCGAGAGTGATTACAAAATAATAATCAGTTAAAAATTAGTAAAATGAAGCTATTAGAAAAACAATTACCAAGCAACGAAAGTTGTTTTGGTACCTCGTTCTCACATCTAAATAAAAAAATTTTAACTACCCTGGTGAAAATAAAATTTGGAGCGTAAGTCGAATGTAAGGGAAGTGTGATAAAAGCGTGAACAAAACGTCTAGGA
>VBVR01002240.1:0-24044 GCA_011638315.1 Tetramorium parvispinum
CGTTTATTTGCATTCCAAAAGGTACCAAATGTAAAATATAACCAAAAATAGCTTAAGTGGTACGCATTTGGCAACTCTTCCCTATATCTTATATACCGCGTGACAATTCGAGTAATTGAGTTTGTATGTTCATGCATTGCAGAAACATTGTTATCCGTTAAATTGCCAATAAATAGCGGATGATGGATAATAATCGGAATCATAATTACGACAATAAGATATCGCTTTAATTTATGCGACAGTCAAATTATATGTCTCGACGTACATGCATTAATGTTAATTCCGTTGGCAAAGGATTACTTTCTCGCGCGACATACTCTGTATGTAGCGGTATGAGCAGAGCGAAATTTAATTTCGCGAACCGTTATGCACGCTAATTTCGACAGTGAATTAAGACTTCTTGCAAATGAACATTTAGTACGTGCTTAATCTCTGTGATCGGCGCTTGTATTACAAGCGACCAATGTAAATTAATTGTCGACCTCGATAGAAAAGGAAAAATGAACAATTGAGCCTTTTTTTGAGGCAGAAAGCGAAAATCTAAGGAAGTTAAGTATCTTATAATTTATTGAATCAGTTAACAGCGCTCGTGCATTAAGTGAAATTGCGTTAAATTTTCTTTAATATATATATGACTGATATTCATTTTAATAGAAATAAATTATTAGATATTTTTAATTGCAACGCAATTAAATGCATTATTATGTAATAAATATAATTATAACATTTAGTGTAATAACTGCATAAGCGATATAATAGACGATCAGTGTGCATGTGTCACGAATATTTATCTCGTAACTAACGATGTCGATGATGTTTAGGGAAGGAAAATATGGAGAAACATTGCATATTTATGAGCAAATTGAATTTTATTACTCTATGTATGTTTTAAATTAGAAATTTAAATTCGAGGTCGGAAGAGTGAATTAACGTGCTGCGTTTTGGGCAACCTGTCAATTTGCGTAATTATTACTCGCCCGTATATTTGCCGCAATGAAATGCTTGTTGTCCCTTAATACGCCGATAAATAACAGACGATGAGTAATTACCGAAATAATAATAAGGACCTCGCGTTGAAATAATGCGATCGATTCGCATACTTGACAGTGTCAGTACACTTTATTGCTAACAATTTCATTCAATGTTGGACGCGCAAAAAACTTGGAACATGATTTATACTATGCTTAAGAAGCAGAACAATGTATCATGTCAAGAATGTGTTGAAACATTACTTTATTGGAATAATGCTACAAATTGTTGCAAAATTAAACATTTTAATGACCATCGAACAATTCATTTTTACGCTTTAACGATACGCTGTAACGTTTTATTTATCTTTTATATTTCTTTTTAATACAATACGTTATAATACTTCCGTTGGTTAATTGAAGACGACAAACGTAGTAAAAATAAGTAAATTTATGACGAGCCGAGAAAGAAGAACTGTGTAACGAAGTTTTCATTTAACCGCAGGGGACTCAATTACTGACCGTCATATATACGACACTCGTAACACTTTGCAAAGTCGAAGTATCCGTCCCAAGGAATAGAAATGTAAGGTAAATAATCCAGAATCTCTCTCTCTCTCTACTGATGAACTTACCGACGAGTTGTCCGCTAACTACGTTTATAATATAAATATGCAGTCGACGACAGTCAATTTTCAGAAAAGGAAACCTATATTTGATAACGCGATTTCATACTTTTGTTCGACTATCCAAATAGAAAAACCTTAATATCACTGAATTCGTTCACGACAATGTAACTTCGGAAACTTCGAAGAATGCAGCTTTCTCAAGCATGTTGCCTCAAGTTTCCCCGAATTTCCGCGAAATACGCAAACGGGTGTTTAATGGAATTTCAGCGACGCTGAACCTAGACGTTCGATCACGTTCTCGTCAGAATGAATTCCCTCCAGGTAATCGACCGGGACATTGAGTGAATGACTGAATAACTTACAATCCTGATAGGATCTCCTTAATGATCGAACATGAAGATCTCCATACAGATTCCTCGAATCTATCTCCGATAACCGTAATTTGAAAACCCGGAGAAAGACGGAGAGGCGAAGGGAGAGATAGAGAGAGAGAGAGAGAGAAACGAGAGACCGTATCAGCTTCGAACGTTCTCGAGCGCTAATCCGCCTAATTGTTGACATGATACTCTACATAGCAAAGGTTACATGTATGCATCTTGTCGCGACATGGACATGTGTGTACAGTCTTGTACACGTCTGCCCAGCGTCGAGCAACGGATTTGCATGTGTAAGTCAGTATCCATCTATCAAAACCGGAATGGGTTATTAAACACCCACCAATAGGCCATCAGAGAGCTTAGATGAGAGACTTGGCGTATCGTAAAGCGCGATTTGCATTTTTTTTTCTCTCGATCGCCCGGCCGTAGGCAGAGATATTGGCGTCACTGATGATTCGCGAAGGTATAATAGGATATTTCCGGCAGACGTCCAGGCAATGGAACGCGGAATAATAAACCGTGGGTAAAATGCAAATCGTTTTCTTAGTGTCTCCATAAAAATATGTAGGAGTTTCTTCGGCTAATAAAATAGCAGTAAAGTAAAATATAAAATTATGAACGATAATTGTAATAAAAGAGTATTGGGCAGACTTGCGTTATTTAACTCATTAACCTTAGGCCAATTATTCGTATCAATTTTCTTAGACAGCATATTTTAATCTATTCTGATTATATGTAAGTTATTATTATCTATTCCCAATGTTATATACAAATAAATGTTTTATATTACAGATAAATACAAAAAGTATTGATATTTTTCGTTAGCAAAAATCGCAATCTGTGGAATGCAAACCCATCTTAAAACCAGAAATTCTAACCAGAGATCCACGCAATCCATAGAAACGATAACCCTGATGCGAACAACGTGAGACCCCGATTTACAAAACGAGCGTAGCTTAGCGCATCCTCCACGTAGTCGCGCGCCCTGTGCGATGAGGAGGCGAGGCAAGGCTCGCGAGAATGCATGCTTGCAATCTCGAGAAACGTCCAACACCTCTAATCGTGACCTCCCAGAACGTTGTGATAAGTGAGCTGTTAAAGGCGGCTTGAACCAGGGTTGAACCAGGATTGTAACGCAGGATCAAACCAGGATCCCTTGCTTAACGTTGCTGTACGTGCGTACGATCTTATAACGCATCTATCTTTAGTAGCTTCGCACGGCAGAGACCATTAAAGAGAGAAAGAGAAGGGGAGGAGGGAGACGCCAGGGTCAGCCCGAAGGTTCCATGACGGCGAATCCGCGTGATCGCTCCGTGTCGTCATAAAACGCGAATTTTCCCCAACGTAATCTTGAAACACGAAACAGCAATCGTGGCATACCGTACCAAGTGGCCGATTAGAACGCAATAAAGTTTTCGCACCGCTGTATGCCGATAAACGCTATAAAGAGCGCGGAGAAGCGAAATAATAGGGCATTAAGACCGCGATAAAAAAAATATTTCGTCACAGGTGTTATCGGGTGGAGATAAGATAACGTACGGTCTCTACACGGGAGGTACTCGTAATTTGAATGCATAAAGAAGAGGTCCAGGCTATATATCTCCACCACCTTCACAACCGCTAGTCCTGGCATTTATTTAATTAATTTTCTGCCGTTTAATTTTCTTTCGATCAGAATTATATTACATAATTTTTATATGAAAATAATATCGATAGTTAAAAAGGCAATTTAAAATAAATAGAAGATTGCAGCACCGTAATTGAGAATATAAATAAAGATCGGTTCTCGGAAATATAGCGACGCAGAAAGGCAAATTGTAATGTATTACTCATATAAATATTCCATTCAAAATGTTCTGGGAAACGCAGACGAAATGGTCGACGCAATATGCAAGTGCATATGTAATATGCACGTTTTATAAATGCGCGCTCGAGCGGTGAAGTGGAAATGGCGTGAAAGCGCCAACACGATCAACGAGAACAGTCATGTTACTCCTTATGTACTACATTTTCCAGATGCCACATGGGATAGGTTTCCTCGGTCACGTGTGCGCTGCACGTGTCGTTGCGTCGTCCGGCACGTGCTGCGATGTGTCGTCGGCAACGATTCTTCCGGACCCCCGTCATTTTCGTAGCTGCTACAATTTCGCACACTGTTACGATTTAAAATGATATTTATATCACACTAATACGATTTAAAACTTATCATAGCAGTTTATATATCATAGCAGATTTTTATTTAAAATAGCATTACTATTCTATCATTGTCTTAAATCATTTAAATTGAAGAGTTAATCGTATTCCTATTAATCACATTGAAATTATAAAAGAATTATATATATGATAAATTTAAAATATATCCTAATACCCTTTGGCAAATGGAGAATTTTAAAAAGACACGTGGAAACCAATAAGTAACATCTAGATATATCTTTAGAAAACTCTCCGTCAGCGTAATGAGACTGTCGATATTTGATGGATTACCGCTTTAACCGAGTTTGTGATTGATATGTTTATAGTTCGCAAAGGTAAGTCTTAAAGTAATAAGATATATTTAGGGTAATATATCGGTATATACATTTCTGAGCGATTCGCATGGGGATATTCTAATACGCAGGTTTCAGTGGATCATTCTTGGGTGAAAATTATACCACTTGGATGGGACTTTCGGGCTTCACCCCACAAAACTTCTATTTTCGATTTCCAATTACCCACTGAGCTGTTGGCAGGGGAATGTCGGGATAACGATTATTAATGGTACACTGACTGTGAATATATAATGTATTATATCTCAGCATATCGTAGAAAGTGACGATAAGGCAAACACGTGCCATGTGTATCTGATTTAAACCCTGATATTCTCGAATATAATTGCGTTCTTGCATTTTGTAAATCGACTATCAAAATACACAGAGAAAAGCTGATTTATAAAAAAGAAAGGAAAGCAATAGATATTATTATTTATGGATAAATATGAACAAGTTGTGGACAATCAAATGTCATATCATATTAATTTTGTAAGAATTTGTATTTCGAGATATCGATTTCATAAATTTGGAAGAAGTGCTGGTTTAATACAAAATTCTCAATGCACATTAGAGTTCTCTTGCGAGTAGTTTCATAGAGTGGAGTGTTCGAGAGAAAACTTTTGATTTGCAATTAGACAAAATCGCATCGATTATGTAAAAGAAGATTTTCTATTTTTTTATAATATGTTAAATGTTAAATATGATGTGACTGTTTCATTTATATACTTGTAAATAATTCCTCACACCTTAAAAAGTGATTTTAAGAATATTTAATACGTAAATAGATCTTTTATCGTGTAATTATAACGTACAAGGTCGATAAAAATCGTCAAGGACGCAATAACGCCACGAAAATAGGTCATTTTCTCTATATTTACACTTGGACGGCGTCTCTTGTAATTTACCCGGCCCCGGCCTTAATAATACTTTTTCATGTATTCCACGAACGTGTTAATCAGATCGCGTACAACCAATAGGAAGCAAGTGCGTCTGTACTTCTCGTGAGCAGAGGGAATGGGGAATATACACGCGATCCACCACATGCCCCCGCATATTCACATCGGTAAGAAGAAAATTGGCATCTTGGATCAAGACAGGCTTCTCTCATCTGTTGGGAGCGGGAGAGGAAGAAAGAAAGACGAAAGAGAACGATGTAGAAAATGCCGCACAACCCACCATTCCGCGGTGCCCCCCTGCCAACCTCCCCGGAGGCCACCTCATACTCTCGTTCGTATCCACGTTATACCTTCTCGTTCTCCATCTTTCCCTCTTCGGCGGCAAGAACTCGCGACTTTAACCGCAGCAAAGTGGGCATGGCGAACTTAAGGACCGTGACCAATACGATTTAGGGGCGCTCATTTTTCTCGACCACTGCTATAACATCGCCGACTCCGCCACGAATTATCTTGAAATCGAGATGACTTTACGGAACCGACAGGATGTACGTTAGTTAGGCTCTAATTAGAGTCGAGAGCGTGCGAGGTGTATCTCCCGGCGTGACCTCGCGGTCGTGTCGTACCTCATGTATCTAATGTATCTTTTATCGATCGCGTGCTACATATGTGTTTGTGTGCGAAGTACACTTTGCTTCACGTAAAGTTACAAATTACTTTACGGTGTCGCAGACCACGTCGACTAATACACTTGGAGTTGTTTCGAGATTTTATATTAAGTTCAGTTCAATCAGTTCTTTAATAAGAAACAAGCTTTCCTACTTTATATTTCTTCTACTATAAATAATGAACTCCCACCATTACGTACAAAAATAGAAATTATTGAAATGTGCATTGAAATATGAAAGATAATAGAACTAATAATAGAATCAAGAGTTGCGCCAAGATTATAGATAGACACTTTGAAAGCAACGTAGTTCATATTTTATTTAATTTTTCAGAAAACAAAGCAAAAGAAAACAGAATGTTCATTTCTCCAAAATCAACACTTATTTACTCGAAAAATAATTTTGTTTACCGCGTTTAAACGAAATTCATGACAACTGAAATCTGAATTTATTATTATTAAAATTTTGACCAGAAAATAGCGCTGACATTACGTTCATTTGAAAATAACAAAATAATTAATTACTACATAGTCGACTGTTTCAACATCGCGTGTGACACTATAGGAATGGTTTATTGGTTTTGTCGGACTCGAATTGCACAAATCGTCAAATCTTAGTACGATATACAAATGTAGTTTCCTAATGTATGAACTTTTCATCATCAGTGTGATGTGACGATGCTTCGTTTATACTTTCAACGTTCTTGAGTGCATCGTTAAATTTCCCTCGGATGGGCAATAGAAGGGATCACGAGTGTTCTCGACGAAGTTTTAACGAACTATTCCCCTTATTCGAGTCTAGGCAATAATTTCGGACAAGAAATGGAAAGAATCGGTAAGAAATAAACGCGCTATTGTCAGAATTTCATCCGATCGGCACTCGGAAAGAATACTGCAAAGTTTCGTTAATTTGTAGAACTTTCTGCTGTAAATATCAAGCTCGCCACAAGGTGGCCGTCCTCGATCGGGGAGGAGAATGGCATCCTTGGAAGTGCACGCCCGGGCCCGTCGCTTTGGCAAGCCAAGATTGCGAGGATCCTCGAAACTCGCGCGAAAGGGAGTTACCTAGACTACGGCGGAAAGGAGCGCGATGGCGGCAGGGTAGGGTAGGGTACGAAGGGCCGAGGGTGTCGCGGGGAGTAAAGCGCGAAAAAGGGACACCAACATCGGGAGAATGGGGAGACCGTTACGCCGTCTCTCCGAATCAGTGAGGATTTGATCCCGGCTCATTGTACGATCGGAATCGATGGGATCCAATTAACCTCCCTTTAAGAGGGTCGCGCGGGCCCTATTGTCCCTCCGTAC
Source organism: Tetramorium parvispinum (assembly GCA_011638315.1). Taxonomy (NCBI): domain Eukaryota; kingdom Metazoa; phylum Arthropoda; class Insecta; order Hymenoptera; family Formicidae; genus Tetramorium; species Tetramorium parvispinum. The sequence continues at coordinate 7,368 of VBVR01002240.1, forward strand.
ATACGATTCCGCTTGTGCGACGTGGCCACGGCATGAGGTAACGCGGTATATATAATCCGCTATAACATTATCGACCTCTTCCCTCCTCGCTCGCTCCCGCGGCGAATCACCTCACAAAGGGTACATATACATTTTCTTATTTCCTGTTTGATCCCTTCTTGCCTCCTCTTCCGCGTCCTCCTTTACGTTTTTCCGATGTCGATGAGGAGAACGAGGGAGAAGGGGACCGGCAAAACGTCGTTATCGAGATTTCCTCTAATTGATCTCTCCCCATCGACTGCGACGTCTGTCGTACAACCCCTGTTACGAAAAAGTTTGCCGAGTAGTGGATATTGAGAGACACGTGCTCGTACACGTGTATATGTTTATATATTTGCTGCCTGAGAAGCTGCCATTTTCTTCATATCTTTGACCACTAAATTATCCTTACAGTGGAGGGAGAATTTATATTATCGTATTATGATAATCATACTAAATTTGAAAATGCTAATTTTAAATTATCTAAATATACATCGATAGATTTTCTTGAATACAAATGGCATAATAAATTGCTATTTGTAAAATTGTTTGTCATGACCGCCGAACATTTTTCAAAAGCCGTGTTCTCTTTTACGTTTAACATTGTAATCGCTAATTTTATATAATATTAGCCCTTGGTCAACGTGTTTGCTTTATGTACGAAACTCACGCGAGAAAGTTTTTGCATATCTCGCGCGAACGATCTCTGTGTTGGAGTTCTTTCAATAGCTTCAACAATAAGATACTCTGCAAAATGCGCATATACGTGTTGTAAGTTGGAGTGCCGAAATGCCGCATAGGTCTTTTGAAAGGGGACGATCGAGAGAAGTAAAAATGACAAGAGATGACGGTCGGAGTGGTGCACTCCGTGAATTACTGAGAGTAGGGCTTTTTAAATCATCAAATACCGTCGCTGCTCGCGTTTCAGTCGCTTCCGCTTAGAAACCATCAGCCCTTTCGTCGTGATCACCCCAGCGTATCATGAAATAGCTGGTGTCTAAAATGGCCAGCCGTCAGTACGCGAGATTGCAAATATCGTCTGAATAATATATGTTTGAATGATCTTGATTCGTTGACCCATATAACATTCCATTAAATAACTCCCTCGACATAAAAACGAATTAATGGCCCGTTGAAGTCGCGATGATAAAAAGGGACGAAGTTGGATCGGTTTCGCTTTACATCAAACTACAATTTCATTTCATCTGCCATTTACAAATTGCTCCCCATTATATTTCCGCGTTCTCATTAGCAGCGATAATAACAATAATAGTAATGACAACAATAACAATAATAATAACAGTAATAATATCAATGCACTGCAAACAAAACAAACTCTAATTGGATTTCTGTACGCTTTTCATTTCCACCGAACAATTCCGGCTCGTCGAGGGACTTTGCAAAACCGACGTTAAAGCGAATGCTCGAAATCGCGTAGATGACAGAAACAAATTAAGATTCTTGCACAGAGTCAGCGCGATGCGATGCCCGTTTAATTCCTGAACTCTCTTCGTGACGCATTGGCGTAAATTCAAGACACGTCGCGAACGGAAACTTGGGACAACGGCGCGACGCCGCGCCGCGCCGGTCGGGACGAACGCTCGCGTGCGCCACGGCGTTTCCAGACCCATCAGGCGTCCGCCGAGCGATAAAAACCATTGATGTATCACGCGGTCTAGGAAAGGGCATTCCCTATAACGTCTCTCTTCATTAATCCGAGCCTCGCCTTTAACGCGACCCGCCCATGCGAGCCCAACTATCCCTTTCCCACCTTTTAACTGTTGCAAATGACCTCACGGCAATTTCGCTTCTTCGAGGTGCAAGAAGAAACCGCCCTGTCTTGTTCCCGTTCACTTGTACAAACGTCCAGCCGACTAATGAAGACGCACGATGACGGCGCCGTTACTCGTCCGCATTATAACGTTATAATACTCCGCGGCTATCCATTGTGCAATTGCCTTTCCAGCTATGAAACCTCGCATGAGGAATTTCCCATGCGAAAATTAACAAGCGTAAACAAACCGGATTATCTTATTTTAATATTCCACTCGGCATAATGACTCAATCAATCGCATCTAATCTGTTATTTATTATTTCCTAATCATTTTTTAACGTGTATAATACGAGCCGCGATCGTGCTCAGCTGTTCCTAGCAATTCATTTCCTTCCAGCCGTTTGACGACTCGATGCTTTATCAATGTCATCGCCGGTCACTCCTCACAACCGCGCACGTTACGCGGTGCTAACAATAATTTCATTCCTTAATGCTCACAATAAAAGCAGCATATCCCGCTGCACGTTTTGTCCTCGGACAAAACCGCCGGTCAAGGCGCGTGTGACATACCAATTGATGAAGATGCACGCCAACGTAACTTGTCCGCATTAAACGTCATAATCCACCACGGTGATACATCGAGCTCGCGGCCTGAGAGGTCGAGAGCACGTACTATTACGTAGAATGCGCGGCACAAATCACTTTCGTTCCGCAAAATTTCTTTTGTCACGCTCGCGACGACTCGCCGCGAAATGCCCGTGCGTACAAAAGCGCATAGATTGTTCGCATAAAATTGCGTCTCTATCGGCGACTTTGTTGCGCGTTGTCATACCGTGCTTGCATCGCGATGCACATCGCATCGGTAATCCCACGTCACTCATCTCGCCAGTTTTTAAGGCGGCCCCGTGAAATTCAAAAGGATAAATCTTACATGTCAAATACCGTAATTTGAGAGCAAACTGCGAGTCTCCACAATTTTTTAATTGTTTTATTGTTATCGCTAACGTTATTGTGTGTCACTGTAGATATCCTTATTGAATGTTAGAGTCTCGCAAGGGCGATTTTTAATTTCCTGTGAAAGAATATCGTTCGTCTTCAGGTTGATATTTAATTTCCACAGGAAATTAAATATCATCCTGACGATGGTGAACGATATTCTTTTGTAATAAAATGATCCCTGTGCCACTGGTCGCTTGACGAAAAGTACCCCATCCGTCCATTTATTAAGACCGTTATCCTGGATACATTATTCATTGCTATATACTCTCGCGCCAAAATAGCGGTCGGCGCGTGGATCGATCTTTGCACAATTGCCGCAAATATTTACATCCGCTGTAACGCGCGCGCGTATTGCGAAGGGATTGATTCTTTACGGCACCGCTTTTGAGTTTCATCCCCTTGCTCAAAGCGATGCCCAGTGCTAGAGGCCTGGCATACATAACAAACAGGCAGAACGGCCCGAATGTACGAGCGGAACGTGGGAGCGGAAGATGGATTAAGAGATAAGGAGGCGTATCGAGACCAATCAATTACGAAGTCGAGGGTCCGTGCGCGGCTGTATATGGGAGTGAATCACCCCATCCGGCGGGGTCGCCGAGCGGTCCCTCCAAAAGTGAAACGATTTCTGAAATATCGTCCCGCGCGGCAGTTACGCGATAACGCTGTTCGTGATTCTTGTCCTCTTCTCCTCAAACGAGCCCATAAAATTCCCTAATCGTCCGCTATCGACTTACCGGAGAGACGCAACCGATAAAACATTATCTGTGAGTCGGACGCTCGGTTAAACGAAGATTAATACGCGACGCGCGATTCGAGGGTGGACTATATAACGTCGACGTTAGAGGAAAATTGGTTAAGTTGCAGCTAAGAGTCGTAGCCATGCTCGGAAATTCTCCGGCGATAAGTCGCCGTGAGAACGCTAGTTAACTCGCTCCGCTATTCATTATTTTTATCTATACTTTACCATATCTCGTAGTTTTATTTCAGAATTAGTCTCAGTCACGACGAACGTGACTTTCACACGAACCGGCTTGTAGAAAATGATATCGAAATTACTTTTCTTAATGCATAATGAATAACGCGCGTGAAATAACTAAGCTAAATTATAATTAACGCAAATAAAATTTATTTAGAGCGCAATCTGCAATAACTTGCCGATGTTCTCTACGAATAATAATTACAAACGAGGGCTCTTAGCGTTCGTCAGTTCTTTTGTCTTTAAAAAGCCCTGTCGAGATGAAGAAAACTCAATACAATTGTTCCAGACACTTATCAACAGACGAAACACAAGACGCCAATCTTCTTTCGCAGGATTTAGCCGCATTAGCGCGAAACAATTTACCTAAAACGCTTCGACCTGCCGAAATGGCTGTATAAGCGTGAACCCTCGAATAACCAGGAACGCAAACGTAACATCCCGTGTCGAGTTAGCGAAGGGACAGAGAGATGGCGAGAGATAGAGAAAGGGAGAGGACAAGAGCAACGGCTACCCCTCGAAACATCTCCTATTGTGTTCACGGAATGACAATGTTCCTCGGGGAAGGGAAAGAGGATTCCGAAACGGAACACTTGTAATTCTCATCTTATCCCGAAAATGGACGAGCAGGCATGCCACGGGAATCCACCGCAACAGAATGCACCCTTTGCAATCAAGTACGAGCTATCAAACGTTTTTCATACCACCCCACTTCTATTCCACGCGCCGCGCCGCTCTTTCTTTCATTTGTCGAACGTTGAAGTGATTCTTGTTGTAGAAATGAAAACCTCCGGGATTTTAATCTGTCCGTTAAATGGCGAAACATACGGCGAGGTAATTGGATGGCTTTTATTATATGTAACAGAAACCAGACGCCTTCGCGTCAAACCTGACAAAACATTTGGGCAATTATGAATTTCGAAGAATAAAACATACTGACAGCATTGTTAACAATACAATAATAGCAGTATATGCTTCGATATATTTGAAATAAATTATTAGTATTAATCTCTTCTTGGTTATTGATAAATTTATACTGAATATTAGTAACGAGATAATATCGCTATATTTATCACAAAATTTCCTTTATTTAAGCAGGTCTGTAAAAATGTCTTAGTGACTGTAATATATAACTATCTGTCGTTCACGCCTCATTAAATATTTACAAGACGGTTGCGAATGAAAGATCGTTAAACTCTCATAAAATATCGAGCTATAACACACCGACGATACTAATTTCAATGTATCGCTCCATTTCGCACGGAACGCGTTTCAATCGCGTAAACACGATTAACGGTGCTTTCGCCAATGAATTACCTCAATTATATTCATCACATAAGATCCGAACCGGTCCGCTTGCATCACCAGGAAGAAACAGTTATCTGATAATTTTACCATTAAGCCTAATCGATTGCGCGTAAATAAAATAGATCGCGGCAAATAAAATTATTTGACATGGTTTGAAATAATAATTAGACAAAAGCAAATTGTAAATTAAGCTCTTAAACATGTTGCTTTAACGCATGTCGCCTTATCACATGTTTAATACACGTCTCTTCATTTATGTCGATATTATTGGCATCGCATTTCTCAATGTAATTTACAAGTATTTGATGGTGAAATTAATATTGAGAGAGAATAAATCATCAGGTGTTAATATATTTTGTTATTTTTTTATTGCGATCTATGCATAAATATACACATTAACGTGAAAAGGTAAATAATTTAATTGCTTGTAAAACTTATTTTTCACGAACCGCAATATGCACAAATGATTAATACAAATGAAATACCGGAAATGGAAATATGCGAAGGGAGTATCATGATATTCGCGGAGTGAACATTCGCCGCTTGCCAATAATTTTCTCGCCTTTCAAAACTCATGCGGGTTATATCTCGTGTATCGCGAATATCGATCGGGCAATCGTCGCCGCGGGCAGACGTGACAACCCGTGGAAAAAAATTTTCAATCGTAAGCGGACATCGATGGGGATTACGCGCCTAGCCGGGCGCATTATATACACAAAAGAAAATCAGCACGCAGCTGTGTATGTGCATATGTATCGCAAGCTGGATAGCAACGTTCAACATTGCCATGGTTAGAGCAGGGGTAGTATGTACATCCACCCTAGTCTGAAGAGGGAACGAAGAAGCCCTTACCTCACGTTTCGCTATAGGAGCCGCAGGCTATGAAACAAATCAATAATTTGCGTCAAAGTGAGTTCAGAACGAGGCAGCAAAAGCGAAGACGGAGAAACGGCTCGCGGTAGAAGCAGAGGAAGAGAGAGAGAGAGAGAGAGAGAGAGAGAGAGAGTGTGTGTGGGGGGGGGGGCGGAAAGAGAAGAGATGGATAGAGCTTTTCGCAGGGGTGGTGATTGGATGGAGTTGCTCAGGATCCCGTGAAATGATATCCATCGAAGTAGAAGCAGATAACGCTCCTCCGTTTTAGTTGCTCGCTTGCCTTTCGACTCCGAATGCTTATAATCGGCCATGAACAAGCGAACTCGCGTGCGCGCGCGCGTGGGCGCGCGCGGAATCAGGATCAAGCCCAAACGACCGTCTTCAGTTGCCCGAGTCATTACCGAGAAAGTTTTCGGACTCCATGAGAATCGAGGCGTTCGCGAAATTCGCAAATCTCATTAAAGCATCGTGGAATCCTCTTGGGATGAAATGCAATAACAGAACGATCTCTGTGTAAGCTGCGTCGACAATCTCGCGTGGTTGCAATTCAAGCTTTCGATCGTTTCATATACGATTTATGAATGAACTAAAATTGAAGGCAAGAGGCAGTTTTTCTTGATAATAATTCAACAAGATTCTATTTCTTTATAGATTGTAAAGTAATCTCTAGTGAATTGTCGCCTAATTGTTAGACATATTGTTCTCTTGAATTTTTGAACAAAAGCACTTTCCTGATGGAAAAAAGGAAGAAAGAGAGGAGAGATAACGTCAGAGATAACTACAAAAAAAGGTGCCGAGTAAAACGGGAGATGAAACGCGTTATTACAATAAACGTAGCGTAACTCGAGGCCGCGCAAAATGTACCACGGAAATGGAAACACGCGAAATGGGAAATCGGTCACGTCCGAGTAAAACAGGGCGAATTTTTAATAGAATGATTGCACAAATTGCGAGAGGGTAGAAGTGGACGAAACGTGCTCTTTTGAGCGCTCATCGGAGAGACATTTGCGTCGATGGTTGGCAGGGTGACGAGAAGCTGAACTTAGATGGGGAGAGATTTCGTGCATACGCGCGTGTGTACGCGACGTACGAGCATTCGAAGTCGGTGACCCAGCTGCGCGCTGACAGTTGTCGACTCTTTGTCAATTTCCCTAAGCGATTGGATCAGACAACGCCCCTTCGAATCGGCGGTACCTCGTGCTCTCGCCCTTCTTTGCTCGCGCGAGATATCGCGACGCTCGAGTGCCGACACTTGTCTATTTTCCCATTAAGCACGTACATGTGATTACAGGGCGAAGTCGCGCGCCGTACAATCCCTATGTACGCTTCTTAAACCCGAAAACCAGCACATCTAAACGGATCATCAGTCGAACGCATCTGGCGTATAATTAATAATAATTTAACGTATAGCTGTACATTCTTGGAAAATAGAATTCAACTTTTCCTAATTTTGTTAATATTTTGATAACAATGAGAAACATTTAATTAAAATGAACTTGTATAGTTTTTTTATTTTTCTATTCTAATAGAAAATATCTTATATTTTTTTTATTAAATATGCGAAACTTTTTAAATTTCAAAAAGAACTAAAAACCTATAAAAATGCTACTGGAACTGTCATTATTTTTAAAAAATTTATAAAACGTTAACTTTTCGTTCTATTTTAAAAATAATATAGAAATATTAATATTTTAAACATTTATATTATAAAACTGTCAATACGAAAAAGTGTAAACAAGTTCAGATTATTTTAATTGGGTCAACGGAGGACGGCGCAGTATGAATCACGATTGTCTACACTTGCATCAAGAATGCACACGAATTTCGTTCTACAAGAGCGGTCGCTGTGTTATTCGAAGCTCACCGCATTTGGATATTTACACAAAAAATGCGGTACGTTTGCGGTAATACGAAGTGAACGCAACTATTTAATTGACGTACGACTCCGATAAATACTGGGGTTATTGACGTGTGTAAATAGCCACGAAATTTTACTCCGTAACCAGAAACTTGGCCGCAACCGGCTGACCAAATGGCAAAATTGGGAAGTACAGGCGGAAAGTGAGAGGCATTGAAGAGCAATTCGCGCTGAAAATTGTGCAAACGCTATGCCATAGCTATTCACGCATTTCGCCGTTTACGGCCACTATCAGACAAGTGGAGTTAACGGAAGTGAAATATGCATCGCGCAATGAAAATATGCGCTAACGACGAGTACAGAATTTATGGAAATGTATGTAGATTGCGTAAGTCGCGGTAAATAATGCGCAACGTTTATGTATAATCGTGTGCCGCGAAAGTAGGCAATCGTATTAAAAGGGTACGTGTTGTGATGAGGATAACAACGTAACGTGAATATGATGCATAACAAAACGCCGGGTCGATCGAATTAAAATTAAAAACACACGCATGACGGAGAATATAGATAATCGATAGCTACAGAATTTTAATCTTTCGATGTTATATTTATATGCTATATGTCGCGCATTATCTATATTATTTTTTGGATTACACCCAACTTGTGGACAATCGTTAGATCTAAGCGCAAGAGGATCCACTCAAAGGAATCTAGTTGCGAGTATTGCAGATAGCAGATAACGTTATTGTTACTTCGCCTGAACAATAAAGTGAATAAAGGCGACCGAGCATGTAAGCACGAACGGGAGTGTGTGGCGGCGATTCTCGTATTTTGGGATCAGTATCGCGGAACATGTGAGGGACTCGTGTGCACACGCGCGCGCACATGTCCTTCGTATTCGCCCGTTTTCCACCCAGCTGGCAGAGTCACGTACTCGCCGTTCACGGACATCGCGAAGCGGAGTTCGCGAGAGGGAATGCGCCGCATTACCGCGTGGTAATCGCAATGATTACGAAAGCCCCGGGGTGTCGAGTATATGTAAGAACCGTGTATGCATTCCGCGCGAGCGTGTCGTATATAGACTGCTTTACGGCTCGCGCGAACGATTCGGATCGGGCGATCCCTAACGAGGGGGGAAAGAGTGCTAAATGTTGAAGAAATTACGAGGCGGCGATCCGACCGATCGCTATCGCCGGTAATGCCGCGTGATCGACGCTTCGCCACGCGCGTCCCTTGTTTCGAAAAGCCGTAGCTTTTCCAGGCCCCATCGTCGAAACGGGGAAGCCGGATGGGCGTGCGAATGCATTTACTCGAGGATGAGACGTCGTGTATATACGATTTAATACAAGGATACAGACTTACCCTGTAACTTGCGTGATAGAGTTATCGGTACGTCCATGCGTACCGTCATCACCCGTGTACTCAGATTATTATGTTTATCAATAATTACAGTGAATATCTCGGGCTGTCTCGACTCGTATGCCTTCTTGTATGATATGGCGAGAATAAGAGGGATCGATTACATAGTTAAAGTAGCGAGATATCTATTTTTAGAAGATTCTTATTTTCTATTTTATATTCATGACTCTCGATCTGTATAAAACACTTTAAACTCTGCGATTTTATGAATAATTTTTAATATTTGACGAGAAACACCACTATTAACTGTATTTTGATTTTCAGTACCAAATATCTTGATATGTAATTTAGATTGTGATTCTATTTATATTGCTTTGTTGTTGTTATCTATATTATGAAGCATAATATTTATAGACAATCTTAATGAAGAATAACATATTCTAAATTTTGTCAAAACTCACTTTATTCGTTTTACATTTTGATTACAAATTTAAGCTCTGATATTTATATGTTATCAACATTCTTTTCAATTTACTCCGCATCACATTTCTCGCCCATAGAATTAATCGACGTATCAGTTTCCGAAAATGAGCTCTATCTATTCCATTAGTCAACTCCGGGTTATAGAAAATTTCGTCCTCTCATCATTACTTTCACTAATTGCACCCGAGTATCAAGTTATAATAATATCATCGTTCATTAAAAAAGAAGAGACCGATGATTTTAGGAAGAAAACGTCAGAAAGAAAAAAAAACATTCCGCCTCTTTTTCGATCGTATCTCTAGCTATCTTATCTTGTTATCACGCACAGTCACGGATTTACAGCACACATTCCATTGTCGAGTCTCGATCGAACTAAGAATAAGAAGGACTCAATGCACCGATTACGATCTATACTATGTCTACGTATACGATCAAAGTGTAGAACACCTGAGCGAACACGCTCCACAAACATTTGTACTTATACATACAACAGCTTTTAACAATATTTATTAATTTTTAAATCGTAGAGTCTCAAAATTATTAAAAATTTACGAACAATTTACATATTACTTATTAAATAAAATAAAACCAGGAGAATTTTAAATAAAACGGTTGTGAATTAAAATTGATATATTTTTTATACGCAGCCTTATTACGAGAAAGTATGTATTACGCTGTCACGTGGCGGCATTTCCTTGCCGAGAAGAAAGCACTCCTTGACACCGTAAATACTTGAATCGACTTTCGCAGCGCAACCTATCGATCTCCGTGATCGTCCGTTTAGCTGCGAACCATGAACAAGTGAACTTTCCCTTATCGAGTCGCGCGATCATCGCGTAAGTATTGGGTAAGGATGGTCACGTGTGTCCGTTTCCTTACGGGCATCGATCCTTTTGCGAACACGCGAACGAGTACGCAGAAACGACGCCTTCGAATGACGCAATTACGCTTGCTTGCATTTGATTTTTTGCGACAGTAGAAGCACGTGCAAAGAGAGGTACGGCTGACGAACGCGGAGGATCTGATAAAGAAAATGCCTATCGGTAATCCGCTGCGGCTGATGGACCGATTATCCCGAGATACATAGCCTCCGACAGATTATTAATCGACAATATGACAATATCTAGTTAGCAGAAGCAAAGGATACGTCCAATATCTCTCTATCGAACCTCCGTCATTCCTGCATAATCAATACTTTACGCAATGTGCATTCCGCAACGTAAAGTACACTCAATATACGTTTCATTTTTCTATAACGACGTCTACTGCATCTGACATTCAGCACCGCGTGCGTGATCACCGCACACATATACATCACGAAACTTTAACGGCACATTGTTATTAAGTCGTCGAATTGATTACTTGAGAATTCATTAGTTATTTTCCTTATATTATTAAGTAAATCTTTCTATACATATAATCCAGCAATTGATTAACCGTAAATGTCTTAATCCGAATGAATGCAGCATGATCTATAGCGTGCAAATCGAATAAGCCATAAAATATTGTTTCACGTCGGGCGTGATAAATTTCGCGTAAAAAGTTTTGCCGGCAGACAGCGTGATCGTAAATGATGTATCCAGACATATCCATACGGCTGCGACGCGGCATCGCGTGAGAAAGATCACTCGTGTTCGCCATAAAGCTTCCTATTCCCTCCCCGCTAAATTTGTTAGCGGCCCATTGTGCCGCGTGCGGAGGTGCGTATGCACGCACCAGGTGCATCCAGACCGTCACGACGACACGTGTTTCGATTCGCACATCAAACACTCGAGAGGGGAAAAACTTTTCGGAGCGTATCGGTACTGCTTCATATTGTTACTCGACATTATGTTGGGTTTTGTTGGGTTTCGCGCACCGTCCTCTTCCTCTCCTCCCACTCTCACATCAATGTTACTTCTGCATTTCTACAGGTCGCGAATAGGTTTCTTTTATGAAAATAATCAGTTGTTCGTTATTATGGATAATTCTATTGAAATCGATTGCGAAATTGATGAGCGTTGCTTAACGCCAATTTTTGCTATCGACAATGACAGGTCTGTGAAATTGGCACTCCGAGAGTGAATTTATAAAAATTCGCATTTCTAATTCCAATTTTTGTAAAAATTCGCATTTTGCAACTTTACAGACTTAACAATGATAATAATACACGATTGCGTTACGAATGTGCACATTTTATCGAGTTGAACAAAGTAAAACGCCAGCATTCTATATTGATATCGATCTGTTAAATACGCATAACTTCGTGATTTGATAAATGTAGAGATGGTTACAAATGAGAAATGCATTTTTCGCAAAATAAGCGGAAAAGAATTAAATCGCTTCAACTTCATTGAAAAATGAATTGAAAAACTCGCGTATGCAATTCGCAGCATTTGCAGCCAGTGTATGTCACAATCATTTTAGTTTCTCTTTGCAATCCTCCAAAGGTATTAAACCTAATGAAGTGAGAGGGGTCACGCGCGCAGTCTCGAATTACACGGTAGACTTATTTAACGCAGCCTCCATGCGGAACGCTCAGTACATCATACGTGTTCCACGGCGCATTACATTAATACTCCGCGATAAGCCACTAATCTTTATAAGGGATCGTCCCAGTTGGGACAGCGCGAGCGTAATCTGTCGAGAGGGCGACCATTAAGCGACTGAAAAAGAAAAAAAAAATTTAACCCACCCCGTTGAAGCGCGATATATCACCCGATGCCGACCTAACTTGGTTCACCCTTCCCTATTTTTTTTCCATCCCACCTTCATGCTCCCCGCGAAAATGCTTTCGACCCTCTTACGCCGCGCCTATTAGTCGACATATATGCGGTGCATTCTCAGGCATTAGTAGAAATGTAATCTTACTTAAGCATATGTCGGCATGACTGATCGGACGGTCGACAGCTCTGATAAATAATAGCGCGAAGAACGATGTCCCCCGATTTCGGGCTCTTTCATCACTGCGCGCATCCCCTCGACTCGCCGTCCTCCCTGCGGTGTCCCCTCTTACGTGCTTGTGGGAATTAGGAGAAAAAAATCACATATGGGTGCCGCCTGCACGACAAAGTGGGGGATCATGCTGGTAGCTTGATTGCGTCGATGGCCATCGATCTGGCCACTAAGTCCTTGCCTAAATTCAAGTACACGCACCAAGGTCCTCCTTTTGGGGATACGAGTACTTTCGTGCGATATTTGCACGTGTTGCGATCGATAAGGTCTGCGCCGTGTAATAAAACCAAATCTGCGAAAACATAAAAAGATAGAGATGGTTGATATAATACAGTTGAAATTATTTCTATTGAAAAATATTAATTTTAAAGACTTCTGTGCGCGTCTCTCTCTCCCCCACCCTCTCTCTCTCTCTCTCTCTTTCTCTCAGCTTTACACATTCAAGAATTATATAGATCTTGTTGTTTGATAATATTTTGACTTGAGCGAAACGTGCTAAAGCTAAAGCGGAATATTAGCACCGAGCAAGTTCCACCTTAGGCGTTACTGTTCCTCAGTATCTCAAACGGCGGGTAGCTAGTGCGGGGAAGGACGAGAAAATGGGAGAGAAGACCGAGAAGGTGGAGGGCATAATTGAATCCCGACAGAACGTGGAAGCATAATAGCTTACGTAGAATGATTACGTAAAGCTGCCATTGTGCGGCTCGCTACTCTACCCATGTACGTCGATTCGTAGCTTCGTCGCTTGCATGAGCGCCAGGCATGCAGACATAAGTCATGTATTAGCATATGTTTCCTTACAGTAGGCGCTACTGGTGGCCTGCATATGCGCAACCCTTTCTTTTATTTCCGATTACACGCCTCAAACAGAGAAGAGGTCTACGATTATCGAGTCTTAAAATTCAACTCAATATTTTATACGTACGATTTTATTTAATATATAAATAAACATGCATTATAGCAACTTATTAAATTTATTGTATCGAAATAAAAGGAAAGTATGCGTGGGATGGATTCATTCGTAACGCAAGGCGATCAAAATGCTCTGCAAAGATTGTTGCGATTATATGTATAATGAATAAAATTAATGTTACACAATCCTGCAGTTGTTGCGTAACATCCTTATTAACTTTTACCTTTTATTCTGTAACAAATGTTATTAAGTTTTTATTATAAAACAGAATTTATAATATTAATAAAATATAATTTTTTCTTTTTTAATATTGTCAGATATATCCATTTATAATTCAGATATGGAGTTATTTAAAAAAATATTCATATATATTCTGTCATCTTTCTCCGTATATTAAGATTTCGATTTGAGACGAAAAAAAAGTTGCAGCAAATGCGAAATTTAATGATTTCTTGCTACTACCTTACGTACGAATTAAGATAGCACCCTTCTGTCTCGTTAAGACTCAAGGATCGAATTGCATGAGGGAACAGAAATCTGGGAAACCGTTTAGTAACACGAAGCGAAACACATGCTGTAACCCGTATCGCTGTCGCTACCAGTTACCTCTCCTCCATCTTGCCAGCATTCTCGTTTTTCCGTTATTAGATATTTTTTTCCATCTCGTGGCTATTGCAACGTCTCATGTACCATGTACCATGTACAATAGTCGTAACCTGAGTGACAGAAATCAACTTCGGCTCCTTTCTTATCTCGCTCTCTTTTGTGTCTTTTATTGTTATATTTCTTGTAATGCAACGAGAAGTGAGAAATATGTCACGTGTCATCATAAGTAACGAAACACAAATATCTGGCTTGAAAAATAAATCCTAAACGAATTATTTATGTAAAATACGTTGATACATTTTCTGTCTTATCACAAATTAGTAGCTACTATTTAATTTATTTATTTAACAATGATTTTGTGTTGCTTATTGTCGTTTGTATTTAACCTTTCAGTGGCCGCGATTTTTTATAATACGAGTCAACACTTGGAGTTTTGAGCTATTCCAATATAAAAGAATCAATTTATATCTTTTGGAAATGATATTTATTGAGATTTTCAAATTTTTTAAGTGGCGAGATTTGTATTTTAATATGAAAAAATGCATTTTGCGCTAAACAGATATAATAGAATCTCGCGTGACTGCTGGAGGATTAATTGCTCTACACATATTTCGTTTCTAAATGTTGAAAAGAATGCTCAAGAATACTTAGGATCTTAATGCATGATAATAAATTATACTACTACTGTCTTGCTAAAACATTGACGCGAGGTGCCGTCGCGATGTCTCCGATAGCCGCTCGGCTGGCAACGATCGCATTGACGGAAGTGGAAGTCCTCCATTGTCCCGAGACAGGCTGAGGCGCGAGGCGTGCAGAATCTGTGCCAGGAGTGCATGCTATGTGCCCATTGTCCCAAATGACGTCAGCCTCGACGAAGTTGCGAAACTCGTTTGTGCGGACAATCGTCGCCGCGCCGCGCGCAATACGATGCCACACGATGCACGTGCAACGGCGTGTCACGCGTGCACGCGTGTGTCGTGCACGAGGGAGGGATTTCTCTCAAGCCGCGTCTAGCTTCTCGCCACGATTCTACCCACCGGGAATGCCAAACACACCTAGGTCTCGATTCTGCAAGGGACGGCGACGTGCTCGAGACGGGTTATCTGTGAGTCATGGAGCTGCCAATGGATATTAATAATGGTTTCGCGAGTACACGCTCGTATAGGATAGAGTTAAAAATAGCGACACCGGCGGGAGCTTTCACTTCCTCGTCCCAAGGCGTTACGGCGTCGGGCCAATTAGGGTGAACCAACGAAAAAGATCGCCTCCCCCGATAAATGCCACATAATCGCAGGGGGAGAAGAGGTCACACGGGTACGCGCCATTGTATTTCATCGCGGGCAAGACGTGTGGATTTATTGGGCATCGCTGTTAACGGCGCGCGGTGAAAGTCGACCGTGTATTATGTATTGCGGGAGAGTCGGCGGGAGGAATGAAAGCGGCAACCAACGTCGAATGTAACGTCGGCGGCGTCGCCATGCGCGTTCGCGCGGTGCACCGCGCTTGATTTGGACGATAAAGGTCATTCGTCTTCGTTACCGTTCGCTACGGGCTGCTCCTCGTTTCGCCGAACTGTCCGAAATATTTTACGAGCTGTTACGAGCGCGAGGCGACAGGCACGGTCTCGACGAGATTAAGCGTGTCAGCGCAAATGTTAAGGCTCAATTTCCAGCCGACGGGTATGAATTGATGGAAGACGTAGACGCAGATGCAGACGAAGACGCGTTTCCAGTTTCGCGCCGTGGAGCGATGCCCGGCGCGTTCGCCTTCATCCTCTTCGCCGGCGGCATGATGATAACTGCGGAGGAACGGTGAAAGATGTGTTCCTGCGTTGTCGATAAGATTCTCCCCTCTCTCTCTTTCTCTTTCGCTCTCTCGTTCACGAGTTTAACGAACTGTATTGCTCAGAGCGAGGGAGAGGAATCCTGGATGACCTCAGAAGTCAATATAGCCGGAAGAGTATGTAGGGCGTGTGCCACCGCATGGTTGATCTAGCTATTCTCTTAATCTTCTCTTATGCAATGTTTCGAGATAATGTCTTGCATCAGAGGAAGCTGCTTATTAGAGTCGAGTGAGGGATTATTTACGACATAATAATAGGGATGTATGAGAGGCGATGTTAATTAACATATAATATACGTATATATTCCTAATATACGGAACTAATATGTGTAATGCACATAAATATGCATGTTATAGGAAATATATTCAAAAATATCGTAATGGCAGCGGAAATTAAATAGATACCAGATACTTAAATAGATACCAGAGAATGTATGGTACTCATCAGTATTCCACTATTCTATTTTCCCGTAATAGAAAAATTTCTGCAGTATCTTAATGCATAAGAAATATCGTATATGTATATGTTTATATAAATTAATTTTCACTCTGATTAATCGCTGATTTTTCAGAAATATAAACAAAAAATGAATTTTGACTTTCGCAAATGTTGTATCGTTTGCAAAAATTGTGTGATGACACATAATACGTGTGTCCGTAATAGGGGAGAGTTGCTGAATGCGTACCGGTCTCCTAAATCGTACCTCTTCAATATTTTATAGTTTCATTTAATA
>VBVR01002241.1:0-24029 GCA_011638315.1 Tetramorium parvispinum
GGGTAAAACAGGATATTTCAGGATCCCCTTAAGGGGATCCTAAAATGTCCTGTTTTATCGTCAGAAATATAATAATTTTTGCACAGCTGACACTTTTTTTTGGCTTTATAGATATAGGTATTATCGACCTCGATCAAGTTCGAGCGTCACTTTAGAATTAAAAGGCTTAAGGCTTAAAGGCCCTTAAAAGGCAATTAATTTGCCACGATTTGATAATATACATAATGATATAAATGCTGCATAGGCAGCTACATTTTGAACTTCCGTATTTTAATTGTTTTTGGATCAAATTCCGAAAGGTCGAGTTGCTATAAATCAAATCGAAAACAGCGATCGCGATTCGCATATTTTTAAGTGCAATTAATTGAAGGCAATGTATTTTTCCGTTCTAGGTACAGTTAGTCTTTAAGCTCGCTTTCGTATTCAACGCGGGTACTATGTTGTCCGCGTGCATCATTTGTTATGATAATGAAACATTTAATTATCGGTAGCTTCGCCCGATAATAAATGATGTCGAATGGCGAATGTTATCTGCGTCTTCCATACATAATATATTTACAGAGAAAGGATATCTTAATAATAAAAGCATTTTACGATCATCTCCAAATATTAGAGAAGAATATATATTTTTTGGTGTATTCATATTTGTAACAACACCATGTCTGACACTCTAACATTTGTCGTCGACTAAATTACGCACGACATCTAAAATTTGACACCTACAAAGTCCTTTTGAATTTAGAAAGAGTGTATTTGAGCACGCGCCTAAACCGTTGCGACATTTAGTCGATACATGGCAAGCGTACCTTGCAGTGTTAAACTCGTAGCTCGCACAAACTTTTCAACAATATTTTATTATTTAACGTCATAGGATCTGACAGACGTTGACAAAAGTTGCCTACTTTCAGCGTTACAAAACCACGTAGAAGTGCAGATAAAATAATTCAATGGCTGACTTTTATTATTGCGATTGTGTTTCTCTAAAATTTGGTTTATGATTTTCCACTGTATACGTAAAATTAATCAAGAACAGATCATCAATTTTTCGTTTGATATTTTTGTTTAAATTATTACATCTTTATTAATTTTGGGAATTTTAACTTTATTAGTTTTGGAAAAAAATTCTTAAAATATCAAAAATATAAAAAAACAAACCTACTTTTTTAACTTTGTCTTGTTTAATTGTAAGTGCATAAGTTCTCTTAAAGAAATGAAATCTGCGAATAAAAAATAAATTATAAACTCAAACAAAGCAATTTGTTCTGTGCATATGATTAACGTTGTATTGCCGTCATCAAAGTTGTAGTTTTTCTTGTTACGTCGTATGGAAATAATTGGAATTGCAAATGGAGGTATCTCATCTGCGTCAAAGCGTTTAGCAATGTAGTAGTACTATAATTACTAACAAGTTATGCAAATTTTGATGAACACATTCTATAAACACTGATTTTTTTTAAAGTCAAATTTTACTCTCGTTATTTCCGTCGAAATAAAAAAATAAAACGTACAAAAATAAAATTGTATAAGTCCTACAAAATCTCTTATTAAAAATATTAAAAAATAATGAACAACTGTTTTCAAACAAGATTTAAATGTAGTCTGTTCGATTAATCCGAATTACGTATTATGCATTAATTTAATGTAAATTATACATTAGTCGTTATGATGCGTATTGAGATCATACTCGACCGCGTGGTGCATTTGTTAAAAAGAACTGGCCATCAGTCACCGCGCAACCTTGAGTCGATACACTTGAGAAATCCTGGCTAGCATCTGGAATCGACATTCGATACATGCGGCATAGGGAAGTGCATGAAAGAAGAAGTGGGATATCGTATGCGTAGAACGGTGAGCGACAGAGCGAAGAAAGTTCAAGGTTCTCGGGCCATCGATTCTCATCAGCCGCATAGGGTGCGAGTTGCTGCTTGCAGTGAAGACAGAGCAAGAAAGAAAGAGAAGAAGGGTCACTGCCGTTTTGCAACGAGAATGGACAGGTGCGTGTCAACGATATACGTCATTGTAAAGAAGCAGATATACCATGTTCACATAAACAAAAACGAATACGCAGACAGTAATTAATAAAAGAAAACAGTAAATAATTTTCATAAATAAAATAATGTTACAATGAGATAAATATTTTATTTATTAAGAAGCAATTTCATTGAAAATTATTCTAAAATTCTTGTATCAAGAAGAGGAAAGTAAATCTATTTTCAGTACAATAAATTTAATATTAAAAAAATAATGTAACTGCGTCCTAATGAATTAAAGATAGAATGATAGAAAAAAAAATGCAATGGAGTAATACTAATTTTGCCGAAAGAACTATTGGAATCTTCAAAAGCAATTAAATGCCGCCAGTTATGAATCATCGAACAACGAAAAAAACACTAAATCTGATTAAATGGCTGTTCGCGCGGAAAGCAAGGCAGGCATCGAGAGAAGGTCGTTGAAGGCCGCGAGTGGCCTTGCCGTTATCGCCAGCTTTTCGCGGAAGTCGCGCACAAACCGCGAGATGCTCGTGGTAGCGGCGGTGGTGTGTGAGTTAGTTCCCGTTACCGTAGCCGGGTCCCTCAAACCAAGGGGGTGGCGTTGCGGATCAATACCAACTGCCCCTATTCTCTTCAGCTATGTGTGTACGCCGCGTGTAGTTTCGCGCGGCCAAGACAGACTTGATACGCGCGCGCACGCTCGTACTTTCTCCATGTATCAATAAGCACGTGATTATTTGTGTGAGTATATGTGAAAAATTTTGTATGCACTACACAATTTCATATATGCATATAAATTTTGTGTACGCGCACGTGTATGGTAATAATTACTTACGATCCATAAAAAAACGAGAGTCTCCGCCGAGGGCTGACTAAATACCGCAGATTACTACTGGCGCTCTTATGCTGTCTTATGGTCTCGTTAGCTTTATCCACTTGTTGGATAGTGATTACAGTCACACCAGATAATCAAAACGCTAGATCCCGTAATTAACTTTCCGATCTTTAATGCATCTATTATGGGCGATAATACCATAAGTAGACAATTACGCGTGTGCGTGAGATAAATGGACAATTTCCCTTATTGGGCTTATTGTATGCTGTAATTTCTTTAATAATAAGTTCACAGAAGATGTTATTCATTCATCTAGGAGACAAGTCGTTGCGCTTCTCTGAGATAGTTTTGCGAACGCGAAGAACTTTTAATTTAATTTGCGAGTTCTGCAACTTTTATCTATAAGATAAAAGTTATATAAGTGTTTCCCCGCAGAATTATATATATTCTTAGGGTTTATAAAAAGAATTCATTCTTATTGGTAAGATAATAACGTCTCACGACATTTTACATTGTTATTCCCTCACCATTTTAAGATCATTACAAAAACTTTCATAAACTTTAGTTTTAGTCAATTTTAGATTAGTTTTAGAAATTGTTTTTATTTTTATATATAAAACACATTAAAAAGAGATAAAAATATTAATTGTAAACAAAGTCTTTTGCATTGCTTTTAAGAAGTTTCCTAAGATTCTTACCCCGAGATGCATTATGTAAACCAAAGTAAGATTTACGCCATTCTATAAATATCTACTAAGTTCACGGAAAAGAGGATTACTTAATAGATGTGTTTTACATGATCGGATATATGGTAGAGAGGACAAAGTGACTTTTATATCATCAAACTTGTCTCATTACGAGGTTCGAACTTTGGAACTAACCATCAACCATCGAAATTCAAAAGCTTATGAATAAATTTTGAAATTGTAGAATATAACAGAACTGGATAATTTCATATTCTCTGGGACAAATAAGCACGCGAGCTTTTCCGCATATTATTCCTCATCATACAGCAATAATAATTTATATGATAAAATCTACATAAATTAACATATAATTGCATTAAGTACATAAATTAATTTTAAAAAATATCTATAAAATAATAGAAAAATTATATAATTATATAATTTTGTCCCAAATTTAACATAAATGTACAGTACGAAATAAAAATAATTATTTTAAAAATTAATTATATCATAATATATTATATTTTGATGTATATTTGCAATTGTTAAAAATTATTTTTATAATTTCAGATATGATATACACACAACAATTATATATTTTAAATAATGACTGATGGCTATCTATATCAATATATGAAATATATAATAAAAGTTTCACAATTTTATATTCATTAATTCAAGTTATATCTCAATTTAGTAAGTATCTGTATCCAAATTCTACGATCGCAATAAATGTCAGGTTATTTCACAAAGCAGTATTGCTCTGATGATACTGATCACGAAATAAAGCAGAAGCGGTTGTCGCAGGGAAATAATAGTACGTGATCGATAATGTACGTGATGTACATAAATCTCATTTCTAAGATCCCTGCCAGTAAAAATAAAGATGTGAACAGACAGTATCTGTGAACGATAAAGTGAATGATGAAATATTTTATCGTTTATTTGACACAAGATAACGCCCGCGGCGATGCAAGATTCCAACACAAAGTAGATATCATGTGAACATCAATATTCTATAACTTTTTATCTCTATGCCAAAAAATAGAATTTTTAATAAAATATATTGTCGAACATAATTGCAATAACTAAACTAAAATTCAATAAATTTTTTCAGATTTCCAACAAAAATGGTTTCTTTATATACATTAGAAAAAAATCTTACACAAGATGAGAATAAATATGTAGACGGAATTAATTTAAAGAAGAATAAAGTAAAATAAGAAAATAATCGAAAAACAAAAAACAAATATAAAGTATGAATCGTATTATGTTGCTGATAAATAAATCTGTTCGATTTGATTTGTAAATTGATAACGTAAAGTTACAGATGGTTCTTGTCATGCTGTTCAGGGGATAAAATTGCAACACGGCGCTACAACTACTATAACCCATAAGAGCTGTATCCTCACTTCGTGCCGACATTATTCAATAATGAAACATGCGATCAGATAATGAACGAGCGTTTAGAATCTTGTCACGTGTCGACGCGATCATATCTTCAGCAACATATGTTTCAAAACGTCATTGTCTGCTATATAATATCGATAAATCTAAAGAGAGAGTGAGAGTAACAAATTCAGTCATGATTTTATAAAACGCAATGAAACATCCACTAGAATAAGGAAACAGCGGAATTGTTCCGCTTTAACTATCGAAAATGAATCAAGTATTATCGTCTTTTCCGGATGATATTAATAACAATATCGACTTGAGACCATATTATAATCTAAAAGATTTATGAGATATTCGTTTATTTTCAAAATAATTTGAGAAACGAAAATTATTCAATTAAAATAAAGCATTTAGATGCACAAGTAATTTAGCAAAGTTCGAACTTGATTTTAAATAAACAACATGATTTTATATATAAATAAATCATCAATTGAATATAACTCAGTCAAATGACATATGTACAAAACGAACGGTTTGAACGACAACGACGTTGATGACAAAACGAAATTCCCCAATGTCGTCGATCGTAATCAATGAACGACGTAAAAAGCGTGTGCACGCGCTCGATTTCGACACAGCGTTCTCGTAATTCCACATTCCCGAACGCAGACATGGTGCTTGTACATTCGATGGGTTTTCGTGTCATTTTGTTTGCCGATGCTTGTCATGTGATAGTACCTATTCGTCGGACATTCAACCTGTAACGCTAGTTACAACGATAAAACATGCTCGACGAAACCTGGTAACAACGTCGAGTGAATTTATTATACGCAGGAATTTATGCCTCCTTCATATACCTGTGCATAATATAAATTTATATGGTTGATATTAAACCCAGAGTCTCTAAGGGCTAAAATTATAAACCTAACGTGACACATCGTTAAAGCTACTGACGGAATCATTGCCATCGCGATGCTGCTATTCGCAGCAAGACAAACATTATAATTAAGTTAATTTCATTATTTTGATAGATAATTACACATTACATTTAAAAATAATAAAAAAAGAAAAGAGATGAAAAAATTGATAAATCCTACTTTTAAATTTTGTATTTTTCAAACAGTCTTTATTTTGCTTCCTTTATGTAAATTGCAACTTTATTAAACGATGCATCAATGGTGACAAGCATCAACTTGATCAGACGACGTGCAAACCCGTAATCAAAGATTATCGCGGAACAAGCGGATGTTGCGTATGCGCAGTGCATCACGCGGTCCCTTGAAAAATTATCGTTACATGCATGTGAGTATCAAAGAACGTGCGAGTGGTCGCAACAATGGTAAATCACTGCTGCGACCCCTAGAAAACGTATCCAGGAAGACGAGAAAACTGCGACCCCATTCAACAGTCATCGTCGTTATTTGTTAAAATTGTTTATTTCTCAAGCACATAAACATAAAGACGTTAACTTGACTAAAGCTAAAATCAAATGCTTTAAGCATATTAATTATGCAAACGTGGAATACAATTTATAGAGATTGGTTGACGTTAAAAATTCACAATTACGAAAATGTTGAGGCCACAATAAATTTCGAAATGAGCTATCAAAGTGAACAAATGATATCACACAGAATTTATTTGTGTACACCTACGCTATATAGCAATCTTTTTTGTTAACTTTTATGGCTCAGGTAGTATTAACTTTTACCGCTCAATTTGATTATTGCTGATATTCTAACAGTTTAATAATAAGAAATTATAACTGTTACACGCAAAATATTCAAATTACATTGATTTGTAATAGACGTTTTTCAATTCAATTTATTAGTCTTTCTGCAGGGAAGTCATAATTGTCACGGGCGGATTAATGTATTATGAAGAATTAACTTGTTATAGAGCTGCTTGACAGTTTGATTTTCGAGGCAATATGCACCGTGACAATTCGTCGCGCAAAACGAATCGCACAGCACTTTAATGACCTAGATTTCGAATGTTGGATTTTTTGGAGCTATCGCTAACGTGCATCGTCCATCCATTCACACATCCATCCGAAAAAAAATATACAAGAAGAGGCGAGTGATGGACAAAACTCCCAATATCTGTTCACAGTAACCAGAATATAAACGCGAAAGTAGTTTCTTCGGCTGGACGCACCAACGGCCTGCACTACTCGAAAAAGGATGGACGCGGAATAAATTTCGCCCATTCGCGTATCCTCAATGATCGTACGTCGTGCACGAAAGTTCGTCGATATCAACGGCATTTCTTGCTCGGCACATATGTATGAAATGTATGCACAGATGCTCTCCAACGGGTTTTTTGATTGATGCGAGTTCCACCCTCGCCGATAGTGAGCATTCGGTAAGTATAGACGACACATTATCCCACGAGGAACTTGACACGCCGACTTTTAAAGCGATTATAAAAGTAGCGATATGTATAGTAGGTGCTGTACGCGTCGGTTTTCAAGAAAAATCGCATCAATCAATTCTAATTTCACCAAATTATTATATATCAACCTGAATTTTATCGAATTCATCGCATACTGGACATTGAATTCTCGATATTGCGAGTTAAAGTTAATGAGATTTATGAGGAAAGTAAGCTAAAGGGCTTTAATTTTCAAAATATGTATCGCGACGCGCGATTATACGCGTGCATCTGCGGAAGTGTCATGGTTCAAGCGTGTACCGAATTCTCATAGGACATCGCATTGGATACGTATGCGTACGTGTATCAGCCCGTACGAAAAAAATAAATCCTACGAGCCGATATCGACAGCGACAGAGCACAATGTCGATAAAAGGGAGGGAAAAAAAACTACTGGGTTAACGAATTTTTCCGAAGGGCAAAAAAGCAAAACGATAATATTTGCAAATACATTTCTTTGCATCCATAGACAAACGTTTGGAAAATAAGTTTGCTTCTACCTAGTGTCCTTTACTGTACTTTAAATTCACCTATATTCATGTACGAAGTGATACGAATGGAAATGCGCAATGCAAAAAATTCCAGGTGCTTCGATACACGAAATGCGAAAACATCGAATAATACGCGCGGCAGGAATATTAAAACTGTGTTATCAATTTGCTCGTGCACGTAACAGTACGAAACAAGAGCGGATAAATAGCCCTGCAATGACGTCTACAAAAAAAGTAGTTCGAAGTAAAACTTTAGCAGCAAAACGTTTATCGATCAATTCCCGGAAGATATTGATATATAGCTAACGCACTAATTTACAAATTGAATGTAAGTTTAACGTAAACTGGCATCGAATGCCAACAGGCATGTCACTGCATCATAATCTTTTTAAAGTTTGTAATGTAAATTATTTATAATTAATTAATGTATTCTTGCTAGAAGTGGTACGCCAGATTGAAATAAATCTCGAAGATGTCTCACTGTCTGGTTGAAATCGCCGGGATGGCGGTGACGCAAGTCATTAAAGTCAGATCGATCGGTACAGGAGTTACAGGATTATAGTGACAATGGAAAAACTCACGTTCTCCTCGACGGTCTTCTTGATCTTCGCGCTAGCCTCCACCACGGTCTTCCCGGCCTTGTTCACGGCGCTGTACAAGAACCCACCGAGACTCTTCGCACCAGCCAGTGCCTTCGTGGAAACTAGTGACAGAACAGGAAAAGTAAAATGAGAATAAACGCGATGTTCGTGAAAGAGGGCTGTGCCCTTCTTCGCAGTTAACTCAATGCTGTTAAAGTAGAAAATACCACTGAAGTAGGTCGGAGTTATTACATAAAAATAAGCAAGCGTAAAAAGTTCTGACTATTTTTCTTTAAAGATAGATGCTGTTTTCGTCTCTTAGGAAATTGCTAATTAAATAAAAATTTAGTGCAATTTAACTCAATTGTGTTCAGATTTTTGTTTGCTTATTTAGAATGTGAAATCAGAGATTCTTACTTAATTAACTATTAAATAGGATATATGTCGTTTTTTTTTTCAATTTTTAAAATTCTTCGACAATTTCTTTATTACACATAAGTTTAAAGTAAAGAAACTGAAAAGAGCTTTCAAGAAAAATTTTATCTACATTGTTAAGTTAACTGAGGAATCAAAAAATCACGCGATATCAGATCAACGTGCAAATAGCGTCGCTGGCTTGTTCTAACCCGGATACGTCAGGTAGATTTCTCACGAGACTCTTTTGCCAAGAATTCTGGCTTCGCCATTTATCACAACCCGATGAGAAAAGGAAATGGGCGTGTGGCGATAGTGATAGGTGCGACTAGCGAATCGCTTTTCCGAGGCAAAATGTTACGAGATGTCTGACGTTAAATATAATACAAACTATGTATAACTTTCGTTGTATTCCGTCACCAGACGTTCCCAATGTACGATGTAAATCTGTTACAATGTGACGTGGAGATATGAGAGAGGTCTAGTTTGCAAAATCTGTACATTTATCTTTAGTTGCTGTTCAATATTGTGCCACATATCATCTTCAATGTGTGAGTAACATAATTAAATATAAATCGTAAAAATAAACATGAATATATGCATGTGTATTTTTTATGTACATTCTTGACAAGATAACGATATTTTTTTTCTTTCAAATCTGTAATTTGGGACTAAAATCGCATGAAATACATCAAACAAAAAAAAAAGAGTGAAAGCTCCTTTTATCTATTCTATTTTATGCTCTACATGACTAATATATACGAATAACAGTAAAATATTAACTGAGCAAACCGTACATTTCACTATTCAAGAAATAAAAAATAAAATAAAAATGCCCGCGGAAAAAATGTTACATCACACACAACATACTGGAAGAGACATGCTGCGAGGTATACTTTGTCATCTACACCGCACGTCATAAATAGACTGCCGTTTGCTCGCTTAACGCATCGACGGCACAAGTTACACTGACATTTACACTTTCAATAAAATAGAAAACGATTCACCTCTTCTTATAGCTTTAACGACTCGTGCAAAAGGTCGGCCGGTCTTGGTCTTCGGTCTTGGTCGTCGCAGCGTTTGAAACTGCCATGCCATAGCGTACCTCACCGTACATACCAACATATCAACGTAACTCCGTCGTAACCTAGGAGCACTTTAGAGGTAGTTTCGCAGAAAATTGTAATGTTCCAAGCGCGTTTTTCTAATTTGATTCACGGCGGGATTCTATATTATACGAAACGGCCGTCGCAGGTCAACTTTAAACTTCAATTTTTGCATATACGTATAAACAAGATTATATAAAAATTTCTAACAAAACAGGATATTATGCTTTCGAAACGATAAATAATCCATACAGATGCAAAGACGTAAGTCAGAAACGTGATATTTCCCTGAAATTCAAACGAAAGAAATAACTGATAATAAAGATTAAAAGGCTTTTGAGGAGTTTTTCAGCGAATCATGCACGAGTGCAGGCGGTTCGTTTTATACGAGCTATAAAAATGGAATACTAGTTAAGTCGCGCAGCTTTAGAATGGGAGACACGTATTTTTTTTATGTTTCTCGCAGCAGCTGTACCGCAACAATGCTGCAATATTGCGATAAAACGACACAGGTCTTTTGAAGGATGTTTTGAACATTCGCACGTAGCCCCTTGAGGAAATTTACGAAGGCGCATCTTTGGCATGTATATAAGCGAGGATATGCACAAGTTATCTCCGTAACTCGGTTGCCTCTGCAAACCAAAGGCGATTTAATCAACCGGATTGAAGCACTTCAATTCGCGCAGCTTCACCCTCGCCTATCTTCATCCGATTCGCTACAAGTAGACAGCTATTAAAGGAAACGAATCAACGTAAAATACACGTGGGTCTGTATATATATATACGGTGCGCTATACAACGCTTAATAACAGCTTTCCAGCTCCGCAAGATGCAAGGCGCATCGGATAATTGGCGCCAGGAGCCAAGAGTCGAGATTACACGGCAGGCTTAACTCTCCTGCTGAGGTATCCGAGAATCGCTAAACAAGTGTCAAGTAAGTGCCACAACTATTCTTGTCACGTCGAGATAATTTGTCGCTTGCACCAAATCAGCGGATTGCACCGTACGTGAAGGTTTGATCTCGCGAGGATCTTCGTGCGAAGTTAAGAATAATAGACTTTCAATTTGTAGGAAGAAAAGGATTGCGTATCTGCAAATAAGACAAAGCTGTTTTTCTTAGAATTTCTCTTGCGTTTTAGATTCAAAATAAATAACGACAAATAACGTCAAATTAACTTGCTGTCACGAAAATATTTGACAGTTACACAAGCAGCCAAAGAAATATCCGTCAAAATTAGTCGACTAACGAAACGACTGTTGTGATCAAAATCTCATTATTGCGGCGCGGATGGTATACGATACTTGTTTGTTAACGAGATTCTGTTTTATTTCCATGAAATACGACAGAATTTCAACAGCAACGAGAAAATTCGACGTCGCCGCCGTCCGGCGAAAAGTTACCAAGAGTCGCGCGGCCGACGGCGATGTCACTTAGCAAACTTTACTTTGACAGAACTCTGGCATAGACGTGACGAGAAATCTCGCGCTATATGTCACCGTATGAACACATCTCACTTAACCGGTGTCACGAAGAACCACGCGCGAAAAATGCTGACGTACGGCTGTTTGACTTTACTGACTTTATAGTACAGACTCGCGCGACTTGTGAACGTGGAATGACTTGATAAGATATCGACGTATTTTTGATAAGGAGTTATCAACGTTATCATTGAAAATGAGACAACACGAATCGATCCAAATAAGTTTTGCGAAATAGTGTAACTACAAAACACAAGCACCGTAGTGTAACTACAAAATTTAAATATTTCAAAATAAAACTCAAAGTGACTTTATATAATAACGACAAAAATGTGATTCAAAGTGTTCCTTTAACGTCTGACTTGCAATTAATATTAAATTTGTAAATTCTTAAATTTATTTTAAAGATTATCTTTTATATTAGAAACTTTTAAGAACATAATTCATCATTTCATTCATTACTACACTCTACATCAAGTATAATATCGTAGCAAGAATATACGGATGTACTACATATATTCAGAAGAAAGCTAATGGATTAGAGATATAATTATTCTGGCTGCTTTATATAATTGTCGAGTTCGTGTTAGAAAGGTCGCATATATAGCGATGAGGCTCCTTTGTGATATTAATGGCACAATCCTTATGTCATAGTCCGGTATGTTCCAGGTTGATGACGTCGATAATTGTGTAATATGTCGGAAGTGGTAACTAAGAACAATTATAAAGCAAGCGCGCTACATGACCAATATAGTGCTCCTTCGACCCATTAACGGTAACAGTTTTGCTATGCGACGTATAATGCGTGACCTACGTTACACATGTGCACATGCACACAGCTGTCAAGTATATATCTCTTACAATCTAATAGCGGTATATATACCTGCATAAGGTGGACGATGTACGAAGTATGAATAACAAAACACACGCAACGGTACTTGTCAAGTAAATATATATAGCGGCATGCATTAAACTATCAACGTTTGCTGTAATACAATATCCGTGAAATTGCAGGAGCATTGAGACGACAATCGCATTCGCTTGCTAACAAAATGGTAAAAGCCAATCCGTGGAATTAAAACTATAGTCGAGCGTTTTCAAATTACATGGCATATCAAATAACGCTTAATTAAAGTTTGACCTTGCTTTTCCATTCTATTGCGTCTGATATTCTTAGAGAGAAAATTAATTTTAAGTATAGAATTCACTTTTCGTTTTTATCTTTATTGCTGCAATATTTTGTATTATAAGCTACTTTATAAAGTATATATAATAAATGAATCGAATAACGAAGCGTTATAACATTATCAGAAAAATGTTAAATAAAAATTGCGTTATGTGTATTTTTTTACACAAAATTTGATCTATAAATTTTCTATATCTTGCAGTATCTAATCATATTGAATAATTCAATAAATTAAAAATATATTTTTCAATTAATATACGCTTTGTAAAACCGATTTTACAATAGAATTTAAATGTGCTTTTCATAACATTAATTTATTGAAATTTATTAAATTCTCAAAATTCCTAGTATCTCTGTTCGCGGAATAATCTAAAAAGAAAAAAATTCGAAGAAGTAAAGATAAAATTCCATCGTGTCAAACAAATATTCATCTGAACATCCTTCCGAAGAAAGAATCTAGCTCGTTATTTCGAGTCATGCCAGATGCCCGCATTCACGAAGAGACCATCGCGATATAAAGAACAATAAGAGATAAAGAGTTGCGCGTGCGAATCTTTGTTCCCACCTTGAAACAATTTAATAGATAAACCAGCAAGATTGTATCCGCGCTAAAAATAGACTTCATGTCCGGGCATCCGTTTTCAACTTTATCGCCGCACGCTCGCATTCTTCGTCGATTTATCGTCGGTCAAATCTCGACCATAAGTCAGGCGGAAAATTATCTGTGGCGTAGCTGTGAAAAATGAGTAAAGCACGAGAGTAATAGGAGAATATTCGCCGTTCCACGACAACGGCATCGCAAACGAGAAGAGTTCGGCGTGGCGCTTTCGGGTCAGAGAACCGGCAATAGGTCGCAATGATTCTCGCGTTTCAATTACGGGCATCCTTCCCGTCTGAAACCCGACGAGTCTCTGTTGGACTGGAGGAAGTGCGTTCGCAGATTTCCGAGTCGATGACTCTGCTGCTCGAGGCAAATCAAGCGAGCTGTGAAACTTCAATGATCCGAGAGCGAGTTAATTATGCTTGGGTCATTTGTGTCTTGTTAAAAAGAGTGGCGCTATATAACTGCCACAAACACGATATTATTTTTAATTAGATTTGGGCAAGAGTGATTATTAATCTTTTGCAAGTATCAAGCTCCATTCAATATAGCATTTTTATAAAATCCGTATAATCTAACAATTTATAAAAATTAACTGATTTATGATATATCGCGAGTTACTGTCGAGGATTTCTTCCATAAAACAAAAAAAAATATCGAAATTGACGTCGATAATAAGTACGGATTTCCATAAGAGAGATTTCGTGGTTTAGTAATATTTAAATGAGTATTTAAATGCCTCAGATATGTCGTCGAACTTTCTGTTAGCATCATTGATCGGGTCCATTAAAGCTATGATAAAATGCAGAGAAGATACTTTAAAGCTGTTTCAAGTCCTGCACAAACAAAAAAGTAGATTTTCGACTGCTAATATTAAAAGTGAACTCGATAGCCCACTGCCTCACGCTGCTCAAATATACATCGGATTTCCGACGAAACTGATTATCGTCGAAATTTGATTAAGACGGTAACGATTATATGGCGACTTTGTAATAATTTTCTGGAACCCATTTAATGTCCTCCCTGAAACCTCGCGCCTAAGAATGCTCTGTTACGGGAGAGGATCGATGCGAGTTCTAGTCTAGCCTGGGTAAAAGGTCATAAAATTCCTTTCGCGAGCGAAAGAAAATTTCCTCTTTCGAACGAACAAACGTCCCATTTAGCGCCATTTAACGAAATGAAAATTTGCACTCTTAATATTACGTTTGAAAAATTATTGTTACTAGACAATTATGAGAACAAGATGAATATCAAGTTAAATATAAATGAAACCACTAAAATATCTCTTATAATAATAGTTTCAAAGAATATTTTATACATTGTACTACATCTCTTTGAATAAAGCATGCAGAGCTTTTAATCTATTTTTCAACATAAAACTATGTTATGTATCTCATTTAATAAGCTGTAGCAAAAATATGTACAATATATTATCATAAAATGTAAAACTTTTAGAACAATTTAGTTTATGTAAAAGGATTTTTGATGCAATTATACTCAAAAACTCTGTATAAAATATCGATATGATTGATTGAACAGTAGAATCAAAGAGAACATCGTATTAAAAGGCCATTTTACTATGCAATATACGAATGTTTCTCAATTTAAAATACGATTGAGAAAAGAATAAAAGGAATGTTTGTAGTAGGTATGCATTCAAATGCTATAAAATGTTATGCGTTCGCTTCCTCGGGATTCTTAAAGTTGCGTCAGTGAATTTTTCTTCAGTGATTTAAATGATGGGATCAAGTTAGAATTTTCATAGGTAAAAAAAAAGAAATGTAAAAGAAAGTAAAACGTTCTTCTCTATCAATAAAATATTTGTCCTTCAATTACTATTTTTCATCTTACGTACATAATGTTTTATTTCTTGCAACATTTATTGTAATAATGTGTATAACTTGCATTTTATATTGTTATTTCAAATTCTAAAGAAAATTTAAACAGGAATTTTGTTTCCAAAGAAATCAGGCAGCCTTCAAAACCAGAAGAATCAAAAATACATCTAAGAATCAAACGAAAGAGTGTGAACGAAGAAGATCGATAATGTATATGTGTGTGTGTGTGTGTGTGTGTCAAAATATTCTTTAAATATTCTATAATCAAAATTGTATACTGAGATCAGAGCAGTACATCAGGAAGAACCGTCTATACTCGCATCCTTCAAAAAAACTCATGAAAAAGTCAAGTAAAATCTTTCCCTCTTTCATTTCCGATTATGCACGTTGAAACTCCAGTTTTATTTAAAACAAATATATCTAATGCTGTTGACAGAGAGATATCTCAACTGACATCAACTCGACCAAGTTATCCCGAAATCTGACAGACAAATGAAAAATAACAAATCAACGAAAAGGAAATGGAGTGGCAGTGGAGATGGGCTCATAGAGTTGCGGTTACGTTGTAGTCGCTGATTTTCCGAGGGAAGGAAAAGTCGGTCGGGGAAGCGTATTGATCGACGAAGATGGGAGTCTAACCCGTCGTCGACGGTTAACGGCGAAGGACGGCTACTTGCTGACTGGATCTAGTTATATTCGGGAGTCGGAGCGCGAAAACATTTTTCGGCGATCGTTTTCGCCGCCCACTTGCGACGCTACTTCCACATATCATCGGCGACATTAGGGTGAAACGTAAGGTGAAACAACGATACGCGATACGTAGGTGGGACAGTTTTAACGATTCCTTTGCGGCAGTTTTTTCAGGAGAGACGGCGATCAGCGCCGTCGGATCTAGAATCTAGATGTCTGGTCTGCCTCGGGCCAAGGACACGCGCAATGACCGCTTTCTTTTACCCGTGTGCGCAAACCCCTGCCACTCTGTCATACGCCCGTTCTCTCTCTTCCACCCTTTCGTTTCCTCT
This sequence comes from Tetramorium parvispinum, assembly GCA_011638315.1. Classification (NCBI taxonomy): domain Eukaryota; kingdom Metazoa; phylum Arthropoda; class Insecta; order Hymenoptera; family Formicidae; genus Tetramorium; species Tetramorium parvispinum. Next base: position 16,056 of record VBVR01002241.1, read on the forward strand.
CGTTCGCAAGATTTTTCATCTCTGCCTTGCTTTAATCGTCGCTGAATTAATCTGAATACTGCGATTAATGCTCTCTCGATCCGAGTACACGCGCCACTTTTCCTTTGAGATTTATATATAGCGTAACTGACAAGCGATGAAACTAGCGAGAGAATCGGCTGTTAGATCTTCCGATATTAACGTTTTGAAACCATGGCTTTTCTCAGCCAAACGAACGCAATTAAAATCGTGGGTTGGTAATGTAGATCGTAAAAGAATAATATTGTATCCGAACGACGTTTCTCGCATTTAATAGTATTTAATAGCATTTAATCTTACTTAGGTATACGTATAGATAGTTCTTCGATAGCTCATTTGATAGCGGCTCCATGTGTATATCCAGGCCAAGGACAAGTCCATCGAGAGCCTATTTCTTTCATCTCTCTTATTCACCCTCTATTTTGTTAATCTACCCTCGATTCATGCAGGAATAGTGGATGAAGAAATATTTCGCAAAGTCGCGATATTGAAAGAAAAAAAGAACCAGCCATGATAGTGAATCCGTTTATAATTCGTTGTGAGATTTGAATTTTCTCGACTTGTATCCCGTACGCCTCCGGGGTAAAATCGACGCGGAAATTGCATTTTTGTACAGTGATTGCTCATTCACAGTGAAGAATTTTCGCGACAGAGCAACGATCGTCTGTACGGCGGATGTTCTGGTGCGCCGCAATGAAATATTTGCACATTAAGCGATTAAATAAAAAAAAAATCTACTCCGGGCGTGAAATTTAAAAATATAACGCAAAATAACATCTCTGTTGGAAACAATAAAATAACTTTCATTTAAATATTTAAAAATTTGTTAAAAATAGCTCTTTCAATTTGATCAGCTGTGTTCCCCGAATTCGCAGCAAATGTAATACACAGCTGTTACACGTACAATCATTTACATATACACGCGCAAATATTATATAAATACTTCACAATCAATTACATCGATTACTGTGGTAGCCCGCGCGTACGAATTCTACACAGAAGTGCGGATTTCATGGACCGATGCTTCGATATTCGATCAATAGAAACCGCACGATGTGTCATGTGTCCCGTTTGCGCGAAACAACGCATCTCCAATTCCGCATGGCGAAATCCATTCGCTTCGTTCAATAAAATCGCCAAGATGCACACTAGCTGATTATACTTGCGTATCGTTACATTTTTAAATGTACAATTCGTGGGCGTTGGAAATATCGTTGGCGTATTTACGCAGAACGTATGTACATATCTTGGAACATAGAGGTATTCATATAGACTCTCTCGTGGCTTCAAAGTTCATCAAATATTCCGTCTTACGCCGACCTCCGGGCACATTTTCATGGCGATCAAATAAACCGTCTCTATTCCGCTATAATGTGCAACGGTTCCGATTCCCTATGCGTTTTCGCTCGGCGAAAGAATAGAGGAAAGAAGGTATATTCAAGAGAAAATTTCTCTTGAACGATGGCACTTAACGATTCGCCTTTGCAACTTGCTCTTTGTTCGTAAGGCTGGTCGGTAAAGCGCTGATGGAAGCGCGATTTCCGATAATACCATTGTAAACGCTTCACCGCGCTGTACGCAAAGCGAGAGCGCGCCGAGTCGAACGAGTAAAGTGACCTTCTCATTGAGTTTCGCCTGCGGAAGAAACGCGCAATAACGAAAAATGCTGTTATCTCAGACCACGAATTAAAAAAGACACTCGAGCGTACGGAAAATATAAAAATTATATAATAACATAGCCCGCGAGAGAAGACTTCGGTACGGTCAATATTTGAGAAGTACAGAGAGATAGCTCCAACCGAAATAATATTCTTTGCTACTTTTGCATCTGCGTCGTAGTTGAAATAAGCAAAAAATATCTACGTGAAATTTATTTTAGAACAAGAATGGATATAATTTCTTTACATGATGAAAAATATAAGAGAGAGAGAGAGAGGAGGGAGAAATTATTTAAAGAAACTATTTCTTTTCTGAATAAATAGCAAAATAATGTCGATTATTCTAAATTTAATATTATCGCAAAATAGCCTTAAAATCTCTCCAAATAAATTGTCTAATAAGAATACAATTAAAGGACTTCTAGACATTATATCATAAACGGAGAGCAAACTTCCAGAAACATTTCTTACGCAAAGATTAATGTGGCCCTTCAATTATTTGCAAGCAAGGGTGGGTATAGTATATTGCTGCGGCAGTAGTCCCATGCCAGAAGGCGAAAACACTTTTCCCGAAGAGAAATCGTACGAAAGGTAGGTATAATTTCAAAGTAGTATCATATCTCCGTCGGACCCATGTACAAAAAGGTTCACGAGATAAAGGGCATATGAATAATACAAAGGCAATTTCCGGGAGAGGAGATACGCCGCGGTATCACGTGCGTGCGAGCGCAAATAACCGCTCACGGCAGAAATCGAATTTTCTGTGGGCACATAGGACGATTTAGCAACGTGCGTAATCAAAGGGACTGACGATCAAGGCAAATTAACCAGCGATTGTGCAGTCCGGTGCAAACATGAGCTAATGTAAAGGGTTTTTAATTTGTTAATTTGTTTCTCACGCACGTATATTGCGTATGAAGTATGAATAGCGTAGAAATATTAATATAATAAAAATCTCTTATAACTATTACTACACTAGGATCGTATTGTAATTATTTAACTTCGCAAACCAGGTTTCATCTCTCTAAAATAAGATAACTAACATTTTAGTAACTAAATTTCAGGATGTTTCAGTATAAAGATTAAAACTTGTTCTATGTATCTCACATCAAAGAGATGGACAGAGTAAAATAGTTGAATAAATATAATAAATTAAATCTGTCGTCTAAATAATCATTCTCCGACTTGAATTTATATGAACTGACGCAAATATTCAAAAAATTTTCTTCAAGAGTCACTGCTTCTGCATTTTTATTTTCGCTCTGAGAAATTTGCCAGAAATGCACCATGTCGAAAAGTCTGCTTATGAAAGAGTACTTCCCTGATTCGGACAAATAAGTGTACGTCTCATAAGCGAGGAAAAAAGTTGCAGCTACATGCGACGTGCGACGTGTTCAAAATATTTTGCTCGTTTTCATAAATTTATCGCGCGGTTTTTTCCCTTGCTAACATAATATACGTTAGTTCATTTTCCCTCGCGCTACTCCGTTATAAGCATCTTACGAAGTATTCCGCTCTTGCGGAATGAAATTTCACGATTGTTACGCAAAATGCCTCGATTCGCGATGTGCAAAGAAAGCGGTGAAAAAGTAATAAAGATGCGTAAACACGAATAAAATAACGATAAGATCCGTAGCACGTTGACGTAATTATTTGTTTTCATTGAAGAAAGAATAATTTCTATTGTTACGTACGCGCGAGAAAACGAATTTGCGAGGTGCAATGCGCCATGAATTCTTTTTGTGTGAACCATGGAGCATAACAAAGCACGACCTACTTACTTCAAAAGAAATCATTATTTGTCTCGCATACTCGGGGACTATTTCGAGTAACAATAAAATTCTCAAACCATGCTAAAATATCAGAAAACCATTGCTCCTACATTAATCTAGGTCTATGACGGTGGCATATTGAAATGTGAATTTTCACAAAATTGATATAGCATTTGATTGTCCGTAATTTGTTCACATATGTCCATAAATAATTGTTTTTCAATATCAATTTCACAGCTCTTATTAATCTGAGCGTTTCAATGAATATCAAATACAATGATATAAATTAATATAAATGAATTCAATGAATATAAAAATTTGACGTTATGCTTGATTCTAGATAAATACAAAACAATCTATGACTAAAAATTAAATTCCCTCGAAATTTAAGATGAAAATTTTTAGAAATTATCAAAAGGATTCTCGGAAAATAAAATTATGAAGATTAAAGAAATGATCAAAGAGATTAAATGAAATTATAAATATTGATTGGTAACATAATGTGCAATTATTCGACTCTAATCGTATTACTTTAATGAATGCATCTCAAGCCTCCTGCTGGCAAAACATGAAATGCTGTGTTAGCTATTTTACTAAAGATGCTTCACAGTCGCGTTCGAGGCAATCAAATCTCCTCTGAACGCAGTAGAAACGAATGATTGAATGTGAGAGTAGACACTGAAATGCACGAGGCACATATTCTATCTATGTCGCGATCAATATCGCGCGCGTTCTTTTAACATTTTTAAACTGATTGAAACCAATGGTGAATGCCAAGATATGTATTTTATACGTATATATCATGTAAATACGTATCTTACACATATTATAATACATGAAACTTTATTTTGCACTATAAAGAAACTAATTTATGTAATGGATATCAGTACTAAGCTACTTCTGTATAAACTATACAGCATCTCCGCCCTTGTATCTTATAGACGAGGATTTAATTAAAACTTTCCATCGTAATTTCTAGAACGGGCGTAGAATTAAAAACCGATTAATTTTTCTCTGATGCAGCCTGTACGCGTAAATGCCCGAAAATTGCGGTCAAAATTGAATATCTTGTCGGATATTTTCTTTTTAAATGTTAAAGCATTTGTTCCCTGAACGAAAGGCAAAGAATGAGCTCGACGTTCGAGATAATACGGGCGAATTTATTCGTCCAAACGTGCTTTCAATTTTGCCTATCTAAAAACAATTTAAGCGAAACGCTGTTTTATGCGAAGCTGCAGCGATAACGTGAGCTGACGCGCGAAGCACGTCGGCACGCATTTAAAATGATTTATACCTCGAGATCCGCGGTAGAGTCTCGTGAAAAATACCACCTAAGACGCTTCAATCCCGCAAATAATAATGTAAATGACGTTCGAAGTGATTTCTAGACACGAGTACGATATCGAGCATCGATCTTCACGGCGAACGGTATATTCGCATTAATGTCACAGAACTTACCGGCGCCGAAAGCCTGTTGTCCATTCTTGTCGTCGGTTGGAGTGCCCTCTAAACTCGCGGGACCACTGTCCGCTCCACCGGTCGCACTGCGAAAATATTTTCCTCGTACATTTCACCGTTTATCCGATAAAATCGAACGAAACGTTGTGCTCGCGTGCGAATGGTAATAACGTTAGATTGTCGCATGTGAAATATTGAATTTCGAAAGTTTTAGTTTTACAGGTTTTACAAAGTGAATGTCCCTCAAGATAAGTATTATAATAAAGAGATTCTCTTACAACAGTATATTTTTCTAGTTTACAATCTGTCAAGTTATTATAAATTTGTGAAAACGTAGAAAATGAAGAAATTTGTATACTCATAACATTACTATATACTAATAAAGTCATATAAACATTTGACATAAAATTTAATTGATTTAATACTCGGAATAATATTGATATAAAGCTAAAAATGTATAATTAGTTTTAAATTCTCATTTAAAAAAAATTTCTACATTTAATCGAAAAGAGATCAATTTCTCACATTGAGAAACACAAAAGAGACACATTGATTGAATTTTTTTCAATTACGTGTATTTTATTTCTTCGGAAATAAACCTATCGCGATTTATCGTTGACATAAAAACGACATTTCACGCAACGACCTAATAAAACATAAATAAAACACAAGTACATTAACACCCACCTGCTTGCATCGTCATCCTTGACTTGCTCGCCGACGGGAGCCTGAGTTTCTTGAGGCTGGACCTCTTCTGTCTCGGGTGGCGGTGGGGCCTCACCTTCGGCAGCCCCGGCGCCGCGGCTTAACCCGGGTATGCCGCCACTCAACCAGCCGGACATTTGATTCTTTACTCCGGCGAACATCTCCAATTTATTGCCTTTCGGACTGCAAAACAAAGAACCACCTATCTTGAATCTGATTATTACGGAGAAATATGAATTAAATGGAAATCCTGAAAAAAGAATTCCATGACTTCGGTAAAATATGGATTTTGTACAATATATTTCAAGGGGAAATTGAAACCTTAAAGATTGCGGATTAGGAATAATGGAATATGAAATGATCGTTCGTATCGATCGCGAATGTCACAGTGATTAATTAGGCAACACGCAACGCTAACAGCCGCGGCTCTTTGCAGCAACGAAAGCAATAGAGACATTCTGAGTAAACGCAATTCAATTGCAATGCAATTTTCTATTTGTATATGTTATAAAATACAACTCAATAGATACAATGAAAAACGGATATAAACGCCATGATGTACGATAAACCGCAACGCACGATCGATTAATTAGATTAGTGCGGAGAAATCGGATTATACGAGAAAGCGTGGGCTCGGGCAGAATGACAAACGCGACCATTTTAATCACTTCCTCAAATTCGAGCGTATACATTCGCCTCGTTTAAAAACTTCCTTACTCGGCCAAAATTTAATGACCCGCCTGAGAGACGCCTGAAAGCAATAATTTATATGCCATGTCGCGCACTAGGAAAGGGACTAATTATCAGTCAAAGGACTTGCAAGGACAAAATTCCCATCGGCATTAATTGCGTTCAAGTTATGAATTTCGGCGAAATAGATAAGGTCGAGAGAATTTCGAAATGCGTTAGACACAAGTTCGCAAGGTCGTACAACTCAATTTGCACACACAAAAAGACGATAATATACTCCAATTTTCCCATATTAGTGTATTCTCAAAAGATACATACACTTCAAGAAATTATTTGTACAAAATTCAATTAACTACAGTGTTTTCTTTACATGCAAAATTTTTGCAATTTCTCTAATCATTATATAAAAATAACTAAGTAATCATAGACAAATTAATTACTGAAATATTATAATACATATTTTATTCTAACGTTTATTAATGTAAAATGTAAAATTATCTGGTAAATATTCATTTTTCAATTATCTTATTTTTATCGCGAATTAATTAAATTGATTAATAAAGTTTTTTAAAGAAAAAACTCTATTGCATGTTAGAAAAGTACGTAATTTTATATTGCAAATTGTATATTTTTTCTTAAATGCAATTACGTGTTTTAGCAATCAATTTATTACATTACTTTATGCATAATAAAAGTATTAAAATAAAATAATTGAAAAATGAGTTTTCTAAGATATTCTATATTTTATATTAAAATACAATATAATAAAAAAAAAAATATATATATATGCATATATCTGTAAGTTCTATTCTTGAGAATTCTGCAAATGCCAAATGATAGGAATAGGAGGAATCGAATCATGCACGGGAAATATTACATTTTCATCTAAAAAAAATATCTCGATAACGTTAATATTTTACAAAAAAAAATGTAAAAATATATATGCAATGTACGCACGTACACAAAAATATGTCGTAGCGAGTATATTTAATTTTGATGAAATTTTTTATTGAAAGAAACGTGAATTTGTTGCGCGTGAACGAACGGCGTTATTGCAAACGAAGTGCGCGCGTACTACAATTTCTATTTCACGAATTCCGTATGACTGTATATTCGTCAGGTCGAGCGAACACCAACGGAGGATTGATTTCGCGCGAGAGTGGACGGGCCGTTCTGTGCACTGACATTTGACGCGCGCCGTTGTCATTACGCACGCATGATTTCGCAGGAAATGCACAGTCGGGAGAGCATAGTCCACGCGGTATCATTGCGGAAATGACTTATAAAAAATTTTATTAGCACACATTTTGCGAAGACGCGTACGTGCGCGATTTCTCAGATTAATTGGTTAGTACACTTTTTAACAATCCATAAAATGAAAACAGAGGTGTGTGTGCAGCTGGCGTATCATTTGGTGGAAACTCACTAATTATTGAGAGTTCTGGGTAGATTTTCAATAGTTCTATAGTTCCTGATAGATAAAACAAAGAGTTCTATCCATTAAGCCAAAAAACATTCATAGTATAAGTCCAAAAATCGCGCATTTTCACGTATATGGGTGAGACGCTGTGCAACATTGCAGAGTTCTGATATCAGTATTATATTTTCCAAGTAGGTACGAATGTATTTAATCGCTTTCCGAAGAGTTCCGATGGATATTGTTGTTTATTATA